>JBBUKS010498189.1:0-14566 GCA_038050645.1 Hedychium gardnerianum
TCATTTTAGAAACATAAGCAATGAGCGGCATCTAGCAATGCATCATTGCTACCCAAGTGACAAGAATGTCGAGATCCAACATAACCTCCATGACTATGATAATGTATGACCATGTCCTTCTATCCTCGATATCTAGATTGACCGAGGGGTTCGGTCAACTGAACAAGGTGGTTTGGTCAATCGATCCAGACAGATAGGCGCAAATAAGATTGAGATCCAGCAAAGAAGGAAACAAGGGTTCAGTTGACTAATCATGGAGATTAGTTGACCGAACCACATTTGGAAAGTGGATACGGATATAATCAGATCGTCGTAGAATAGAAACCCCAAGCAGTCGATTGGATGAGGTTAAGTTAATTGCAAAACTCAGATTTTGTGGGATCGATCAGATCAAATTAGAGTAACAAAGGAAAGAAGCAGAACCAGTCGACTGATAGAATTTAGTCGACTGATAGAATTTAGTCTATGAAATAGTTTCCAGTCGACTGATCAAAGACTATAAAAGAAACCTCAAGATGAGAGGCTTAGAATCAATTCTCTTCTCCTGCTTCTTAGATTGTGCAAGTTTTTCTACTATGATGCCAAAAGGCTCTCCGACAACCTATGTTTAATCTTTTACTCTTTATTATCAGTATAATATATTTAATACTTGCATTCATTTAAGGAGATAGTAGTGTTGTTACTATACTTCTCATTTCTTGTACGAGTTTACTCTTCTTTGAAAGTGTTCAGAGAGAAGAATTTTAGTTGATTGCCCATTCGAAAGCAATCAAGGATAGCGGGTCTTGGAGTAGTAGTTGCTGGATTATGAACTAAGTAAAAACTGAATCATGTTTTTGTGATTGTCTTTATTTATTTTCACTACTACTTTGATTTGTTTTAGAAAAAGAAAATAATAGTTTTAAACGTGTGAGATTCACGTCGATCTCTCGTCTCTTTCGATCCAACAATTGGTATAAGAGCAAGGCTTCTTTGAATTGGTTTTATCACCTTTTTGAGTTTTTGAAAAACTTTATTCTTTTCTTTAAAATAGTTTTTTAAATTTTTTATTACTGTTTTCTACTTCTATCTCACTACTTACCCAAGACTGTAAAAAGTCTTGGAATATTATACAGTTTTATAATAGTGCAAAAAAAAATGGAGCACAAAGAAGGGCGAAACATCTACAACCCTCCACCATACGATCAAGATGATTTCAATTACTGAAGGTGAGTAATGGAATGGTTCGTAGGAAATGACAGTCTCAACAATTTGATGGCATTAAAAAAGCCTTCCGTAGACTGAAAGACAAACATAAAGGTAATGAATATGTTAATTAATATTTTTCCTAATGAAATCCTGTGTAGATTAGGAAAGTACAAAAATTTCCATGAGCTGTGGATTCAGATGATCGAGCTTCATGAGGATCCGTTGAAGCTTGAAGATCAAGTTGAATCCGAATCTGAATCTAGATCCGAGTTTGAGTACGAGTCATCATCAGAATCAAACTCAGAAGAACCAGATAAAACCAATTTCATGGCACAAATGGCTAAGGATGAAGTAGTTGGATCCGAATTCGAGTCAGAACTGTTAGAGTAGGTGCCCTATAAGCTAACTGTTAGCTAGAGCTTTATTGACTCTTGCAAATAAACAACCTTTATTTTAATATAATTCAATTTAGTTTGACATCTATTTTATCTTTATACCCATACTAGATGCATAGATAAAGTCCTTGAATATACTATAGTGAGATGGGTTGGTACATATGATGACCATTATGAAATACATCAATATTCACTGTATATTCTAAATATGTTCCTAGTCAATTGGGTCGCCTAATAAACAAGGATAAAAGGTCGCTCGAGTTAGAGAGTAGCATCTGTGAGGTAGTGTACCATGTTTCATTGGTAAGGACATAGAGATGTTCAAGCATACAGATGGATGCTCATATGATGAGTTCATTAAACATCACACGGATTTTCTAAGTGGTTATCATTTATCGAGTGGATAAGTCCTTGGTTATTATTTATACACTAGTAGTCCTTATGACCCAGAATAACACTGAGACTTTATATTGTGGGGCTATACTTTGATTCATTTATCGACTCCATTGGGGTCATCAGGTGGTGAGATTGGGTGTAGGAAAGAAATGTATAGGAGTCAATGTGTTGTAGTCGGGGATTCATCACACACCCATAGGTGTGGATATCCTATGTAATATATTATTATATAGTTTATGAAGTCTCTGATAAGAGTTGTAAGATGTTCTTTAGGAAAGGAGTTTTCTAGTTGCATATGCGATATCACTATAAGATATATCACATTATTGTCGAATCAATATACAACCCTCGATGTTTTGACCAGGATATATGAGATGAAGGGACTAGACTGTATGTTAACTATAATCAACTGGTTCTTGCAGGCACAATTTAGTGATACATAGGGAGTCATAGGCCGGTGCTATTAGACACTCTTACCATGATTTGTTGGGTGTTAATCAAAATTAGTTATGATATCCTATGATCAAGGAGTTGATCATTGGATGAGGCTATTAAGGGTATGCTCGGATAAAGAACAAGTATATTCCTGAATCACAAAAGAATTGTGAACCCACGGTTATCAATATTCCTGAACCATTAAGGGTCACACAAGTATTGGTTTCCCTATTTCCCGTTGAGAAAATCAAATTCAAGTAGTTGAATTCGACGAATAAAGTTTGATATGATCAAACAGTCAATTGACAATTAAAGTTTGATATGATCAAATGTTATAATTTATAAAAGAGTTTATGAGTGATTTCCAGTCAATGGAAACAAGAAAAGTGGAAGAGTTCCACACATTGTCTACAAATCAGATTTGAGTTATCATAATGGTAAGCAAGTATGCTCGCCACATCGGCGATGTTGGATCGTTGATATGATTATGATGGACTCACATCATTGGGTTCTAGAAAGATTCTACATCCAATGGGTTAAGATGGAAGAGATACACAATGGGCCTAGAAAGCTCAAGCCCATTGCATCACATTAAGTGATGTATCTTGAGATGAAAAAGAAAAGAAAAGAAAGAAAAAAAATAAATTTTTATTTTTTCTTTTCCACCACTACCAACATGTTCTCCACTTCTCCCCACTTCCACCACTTCTGCCATGATAAGAAAGAAGAGGAGTGTCATCTTTAAATGATTATAGGAATTGTTTTGAGGGGGTTGTATTTTATTCACTTCCACGTTTTATTCTTCCATCAAGAGAGAAGAGCATTGACATCTTAGTTGCATCTTGGAATTTTTCAAGAGGAAAAATTTTGGCGACTTGGAGAATTTTGGCAGCCCTCTTCTTAGAAATTTTTGTAAAAGAAAAATTATGGATCTTTGTTTGGAGAAAAATTTGGCAACCCCTCTCTCATTGTTGTCGCTACCTCTCAAAGGTCTTCCCATTCTTCCATCAAGAGAGATGCATCTCCTTGTCATTGCTTCTCCTATTCGAGAAGCCATTGTTGCCACCAAGCACCTTGCAATTGTTGGAAGGTGCAGCCCCTTTTGAGGGCATTTTGGATAGCCCCTTGTGAAGGAAAATCCGGCAACTTATCCCTCATCTTTGATGAATATTCTATGACTGTCTCAACAAAAAATGACACTTGATCTCTAGTGTGATCAAGTGTTGGAAAGGGGACTCTGATCGTAGACCGGATTAGAAGGAGGAAGCATGAGTTTGAGACAAACATTAAAGAGCTATTTTACTAAATCTAGAATAGTTGGAGCTATCCCCAAATAAAGGTTGTTTGGGAGGTATGATTCTTTATATATGTTTCGATTCACATGTATAATGATGTATGTCTTAATAGTTTTATTTAGGTTATGCTTAAATGATCTAGTATATTTAAATTAGATAGTTTTGCAAGTCTAATAAAATGATTAAATTGAATTGACATTAGATATTTCAATCTTATGATAGTTTATCTTGGTTATGCTTTTAGGATCTTGCTTGAATGGTTAGATTGTAATGCATGCTTAGATTAAAGATCATGCTTATGCTTGTTTAAAAAAAAATCCTTATGAGCACTCCTTTGATTTAATTGTTAAATCATAAAATAAAATTTTAAATTTTTGTTGCATATAGAGGTGTAGAAAAATGAATCATATATTCGTTCCAATAGTGGTATTAGAGTTAGGTTATACGTGTTTTTGTATGGATTTTGAAACAAAAGTATATATCTTCTTTTAATTGGTTTTGTCTGCATAAGAAAATTAGATCATAATGGATTTGATAAGATCAAATTTCTTTTTGTTGAAATATGATTTTACCAATGATTAAAATAATTTTTCTTACAAAATGAATAATTAAGATAAGATGTTAATTATCTTTGATACAATGTGATTTTACATTTGGTAAAATATAATGGTGAAATGTGATTTTACCTATAAGAATTGTTTTACAAAAAAATGATTATAGATAAATTGATTTGACAATTTATTTGATAATCTTGTGGTCAATTAAAAAAAATTAAAAGAAACAATTAATTAATTGATATATAGTATTTGATATTATGCCTATGGAAAAGGATGATCCGATGGCTCTCAATGATATATATATATATATAGTTGCATGAATCTAGCAAACATACATAAAACATATTATATTTTCAAAGTAATGAAACAAATGTTTAAATTAAAATTCCTCAGTTTGAATATGATTTAGAATTTAGATAAAGCCATAAAAGTAAAAATAAAAGAGTTTATTTTTCACTGCTTTCTGTCAATGATAGTTGCATGATGAACGCTACCCACGGTCAGTGCCTAGTTCATATCATTGGGGAGGTCTGGACGCCAAAAAGCTGTGTGTTCCACTAACATAAGTGATGTGAATTGGGTGGAACTCCCATGCCTTTGGCTCATATCATTGGGGAACACATGACGACCGTCCATTACAATCCAACATTGATGGGTCGGGTTGACACGCAAAGATAATTGGCATCATATTATTGGGCCTTTATCAAACATGAGGCGAATTACATAGAGATTGCTTATGATGTAACTGAGTTCTACCTTTTGGGAATTGTGATCGACTGATATCATTCAAGAATCACAATTGGCTAATTGGCCTCTATGTATTCACTAAGGAAATATAATTTCCCATTTTCATTAGAGGGTGATGGAAATGTCAAAAATAGTAGGAGGTAATTCAAAATATAAAAGCCCACATATTTTGTCTTATGAATTATATAAAATAGTCAGTAATGTTAATACCACATATGTTTTCCAATACATTTTCGATATGGCATCTTGGAATCAACTATCTGTGATACTTGATTTGAATAAATTAACTGATCCTAATTATTCTGACTGGCTAAGAAACTTAAAAATTGTTTTGGTTCTGAAAGATCACATATACACTAGATAAGGCACCTCCAAAAGAGGTTCCTGTCAATGCCACCCATGATGAGTTGGAAAAGCTTGAAAAATGGTGGGACTATAATCTTCAAGCAAGATGTTATATGCTTGCTTCAATGTCAAATGAACTACAAAGGCGGTTTGAGGAGAGGATGAATGCTATTGATATTCAAATACACTTGCAAGAGTTGTATGGTATGCAGACTCGTTCAGTCAGGCATGCGACTGTCAAGGAGCTCATGACGGCTCATATGCGAGATGGGGCTTCGGTCCATGAGCATGAGGTCAAGATGATTGGGCTTATTGAAAAGTTAGTGAACCTTGACTTGATGATTCCACATGAGCTTTCGACAAACATCATATTATTGTCTCTCTCCTACTCATTTGATAATTTTGTGGTCAACTTCAATATGAATAAGCTAGAGGCTACCCTTGAAGAGCTAGTCAACAATCCAATACTAGACAAACGAAGAAGACGATGGATTTGATAGGGTGTCCCGGGCTCGACTTTGTTCCCGATGGCAAGAGGAACCTAGCGGCACAAAGCGAGGGAGAGAGTAACTGTTACCCTCCCGCAAGTGCACAGTAACATCGTCAGTAATATAAAAGATTATCGTGTCCACAGGGACTGTTTATTAAGTTATCTATATAATCGAAGGTTGGTTTGAAGCTTGTGAACTAGAAATAAGGGGAGAGAGAGAGAGGGAGAGAGAGAATCTTGAGAGAGTTGATGAGAGAGAAGCTTGAGAGAGTTGATTATGGGGAAAATGGTTCTAAGGTTTCAGTTTCATTATAATGCTAGTTAATGTCCCTAATGCATATTCATTTTCTTATTTTCCATGCTTACATTCGTGTAGGAATTCTAACAGATTTCCAAAATGGAGTACCATTAGAATGTCCTAGCAAAGAATAGCCCTTATGTCAAAGTCTTTTGACTCTAGAAAGTGGGTAAGTATCAATACCCTTTGTCACTAAGGGTATGTATGTCCGATTGAATGGGTGTCCTCTGTCACTGAGGATCCCCTAGTTATCCAGCCTAGTAGCAACCTCAACATAAAGGTAAATCTCTTACTTCTACATGCATTACTCACACATATATTTTGTCAAACGTATAGTTGGCACAATACACATAGAACAAGACATAAACATTTTATTAAATAAGAAAATGACATATACATAGTTCATACATCAATCACATATCATAATTACTCCCTACATTCTAGAATAGGGAGAACTACTCCATCACAAGGGGATTACAACCAAAATATGAGAAAAAAGCAAACTACGACTCAATATATGGAAATAGAGAGAAGAGAGTGCTTATCCTTGAAGCCCAATGTCGTTGGAGGTGTTCCCTTGCTTCGGAGGTGGACTGATCATCAAGGATAGAGGTGGATGAAAGCCCTAGGTTTTCCCCCTAAGGGGAGAACCCTTTGGAGAGGGGCTGAACCCCTAACCAAAGATTCCAAGTGATTTCTTGACCCTTTTATACTTGCCTAGAATTTTCAGATCTGCCCGTTTTGTTAGGCTTCACAAAACTTAGTTTTTCACACCTTAACCACTAAATCTTGGGTTTGGATCTGAATAAAAGTTGTAGATATTGAGGTTATCTACATTCTAGAATTGAATCAACCAAAAACTTCAATTGAGCGCAAAGTTATAGCAGTTTAACTTTTGGTCTACAAGCTGTCTGGAATTCGACACGCCTGTGCTAAAAAAATACTACCGTGCCTAAAAACAATATGGCCATGCCTAAAAAACCCTGACCCATGCCTAAAAAATAGGGTCCGTTCTCTAGAAGTGAGACACAACCGTGCCTCTGGGGCACGACCTGCAATTGAGGAGCTTATGGAGCCTAAACACGGTCGTGCCTTGAAGCATGATCTGCAAATGAGGAGCTTTTGGAAGGGGGGCACAACCGCGCCTTTTAGCATAGATACACTTTGTTTTCTCAGCTTGCACTTTGAAGAAAAGTTGTATATCATAAAGTTTTCTACATTTTGAAAGTTGATTCAGCCCGAAACTCAAACTATGCACAAAGTTATGACTGTTCAAAGTTTGGTCTAAAAATCTAAGCAGAGCAGGAAACACGACCATGCTTGGGAGACACAGACGTGCCTTCTAGCATGGCTAGATCATGGATTCTTCTATTGCACTCTGAATAAAAGTTATAGATATTGAAGTTATCTATATTTTGGAAGTTGATTCATCCCAAAAACTCTAATTGTGTGAAAAGTTATGGTCGTTCTACTTTTCATCTACAGGCTTCCCAAAATCTAATTTAGCTCCAAATATGCTCTAAATCGTGTCCTGTCAATAAAACCATGCAAAGAGCAGTTCTTCAAACTAAAAGAGTAAAGCTATGCCATAATAATGAAATAAGGTGCAATACGTGTAAATTACTCTCATGAAATATAACTAGATATGCGTCAAACAATGTATAAAAGTATATATAATCTACACACATCATACCCCCAGACTTAAACCTTTGCTTGTCCTCAAGCAAAACCTGAAATCTAGATTTATGTGTGTAAATGATGCATCATAATCCCTAGTGAATCATTCTAATCCTATCGTGTAGTTTCACTAATGGCAAGATAAAAATATTATTTGAGTGTGGCCTATGTAGAAGTTCTCCATGCTCAGTGCGATGTGTAACTTAACTTTTCCAAGTGTTAATATCCAAGCCTAGTTAAGTCGTCATCTAACCGTGTTCCTCATGCTTTCGGTGATAAACACTTACCTGTCATTTGTAAAGTTCATCTGTTAAAAATGGAAAATAAAAATTAATAAAATAATGTGCGTTGACCGAGAAATAAACTAATTTGAATTTCTAGGAATTGTTAGGAATTTTGCATGGTTTAAGTTGAATTTTCATGAATTATTTTGCAAATGATATGTTTTGGTTTTCTTGGCGTGTAGACCATTTTAAATCTTTTTATTGGATTGATTGTGACCTTATATATACTGCGTGGTTGTGCATACCCGGGTAGGACATTTTTACTATTTATTATACTGCATGGATGTGTATACCCGTGTGGGGTATGTATATATTTTTGGTTGTGATTATGTATCTAGGATATTGTCAGCCGTACAGGGGAGGTGTTGTCTAATTTTCGTTGGATAAATATTCTCTCGGGGTGTGACATTTATTTGGTATCAAAGCACAGGTTGTGAAAGCCTATTTTTCATGGTTTGGTTATCGTGATTTATTTTCTCGATCTGATTTTTTCGAGTTTTGGGACAAGGCAACGATAGGATATCTCCGAGCAATAAGAGGTAAGTTGTGTAGTAGGTAATTTGTATTTCTATAAATTCTTACCTTAATGTTTGTGATAGGTATGATTTAAGATAGATTGCCATTGTTTGTAACCGTGGTCCGGGACAACCACGAAGATGATTTGTTTAGTCAATGAGACCTGGATCTGTTGCCTATGAGTTGAGTTTTTCTAGGGTTTCTGACTGATGTTGAGTTTGATAGCATGAGTCAGACTCATCATACCCCTTTGAGAGGTCCGAAATTACAGTCTTAAGAGAATATCACCAACTATACCAACCCAGACTAGCTATCTGGGTGGTGGTTAGAAATCATTTGCCATTGTTGATCAATTGATAAGGATCGAATTACTCTACTTTTTAGGGAGATACGACCATTGGGTAACTTATGCCTGGTTAGATAACCATGGAGGCACATATGAGTACATGACTTGTACTGACACGGAGAAGACTGTATTAGTTGTATACCACCAATGGGATTAGGTCATTACTTGGTGGATGATACAGAGGACAATCTTTGGGATTAGTCCATTACTTGAGTTTGTAATTCATGATGTCTTTGAGAGGCATTAGATGGATCGTTGTCGTATAAGAACTGATAGAAGTCTTACACTCTCATCATATGATTTAGAGGTACCTCTGCCATCTAGGGAGATTCTGATCATCAGTTAAGAATTCAGGAGATGCCTTTGGACTTTGATAGTCACGCACTGGTAGAAGATCTACAGGTGCTCGTTATGACAATATTGGACATCGTACTGGACGTGGTTGGTTGATCAACCACTATACTAAATTTGACTATTGAGCGAGAGTAGTCACTTTCCGACTTTCAGAACATCCCTTGGATATTTGTTGGGGCTAAAGATGATGAGATATCGTCAGTTTTTGACTGAGGCTAAGGAAGATAGTACTTCATAGCCCTCGGACGTACTTATAGTTCGAGAATGCACGGACGTATTTCTGGAAGAACTTCGTGGCTTGCCCCGAAAAGGCGAGTGGAGTTTATGATTGAGTCAATTTTGGGTATGACTTCAGTATCATGGATTCCGTACAGAATGACTCATTGTCTATATGAACGACATATTGATTGATTCTCGGTCAGAGTTGGAGCATGTACGACATCTTTGCATAGTTTTGGATACGCTTCGACGAGAACGTCTCTATGTGAAGTTTATTAAATTGCATCTTGGTTGTTATCAATGAAATTACACGAACATGTAGTCTCTAGTAGAGGGATCTTGGTGGATCCCTTGACTATAGAGGCTGTTATCGATTGGTAACAACCGAAGACAGTACATAAAATGTATAGCTTTCTGGAACTGATTGAATATTATTGGAGAATGGTAGAGGATGTTCTGGCTTTGCTCGACCATTGACTTGACTGACCAGGAAGGGACTAAAATTTTTGTAGATAGTGGCTTTCGAGACAAGTCTCTAAGAGCTCAAATAAAGACTAGTTACTGTAATCGTCTTCGTGTTTCCCTCTAAGGAAAATAGTTTTGTGCTCTACATTGATGTATTACTGCAAGAGTTAAGTGCAATTTGGATGCAGCACACAAGGGTGATATTATATACTTCTCGTCAGTTGGATAAATATGAGAACTACCCTGTTTATGATTTGGGAAGTGACAACTATTATTTTTGCACTGTAAATATGGAGACATCATTTGTATGAGGTTCAATCTAGTCACCGAACGGTAACTACAAATTTGATACAAAGTTTTTCAGGGATGAGACTAGTAGAACAAGAACAGACAGAGCATGAGATTTTGATATCCAGGGTTGTTCGGTTCCCTCATTTTAGAATAAATTCAGAAGCACAGGATAATGATCAATATTACGGTATCTGTGTAGCATAGTGGTTTTAGGACCGCAAATGGAATTCTCTTGTGATGAGAATGACATCCTATATGTTAGTGGAAGATGGTGTGTACCTAGGGCACACCCAGTCAAAGAGGATTTATTTCGGGAAGTGTATTGATCTCATTTTGCTATTTATTTGGAAGGTACTTGAATGTATAGAGATTTGAGCGCTCTACAGGTGGAAGGACATGAGAAAGGGTATAGCGAAATTTGTGGCTCGACGTCTGGTATGTCAGCAAGTGAAGGCTAAGTAGCGGAGAACACAAAGTTATTTCAGAAGGTTCCGATACCGGAATGGAAATGAGAACATATCACTATGGACTTCGTGGTAGGGTTACCCGAACACGAAAAAGACATTCTCTACCAATCCTTAGGCTAGACTTTTTGGATCGTCTGACGGAGTTATACGATAGAGAGAATATCAGATTTCATGATATACCTCAGAGTATTATATCGGATATAGATCCATGTTTTACTTCACGATTTTGGAAGTGTTTTAGCATGCTTTGGGTACAGAGCTTCATTTTGGTACAACTTTTCACCATGGACAGATGGACGGTCAGAGAACGCTACATGGACATTTGGGGATCTGTTGTGATCTTACGTGATAGATTTCGGAGGAAGTTGAGAGGATCATTTGCACCTGGTGGAGTTTGTATACTTTTACGGATAGCATTCATCTATTCAGATGATTATTGTTGAGGCTTTATTTTGATAGAGCACATCGAATCACTACTCTGTTAAAGGAAGTTGGTGAATAACACATTTTAGGAACACAAAGCATTCAACATAATGCAGAGTTAGTGTGCATTATTCGACAAGAAATGTTAGAAGACCGGGATTGACAAAAGAGTTTTATAGATTAGAGACAGAGACCCTTAGAGTTAAATGGTAGCAATCATGTACTTCAACGTGTCTCAACCACTAAAGGGGTTGAAAATTTTGATTTGAATGGCAAGTTAACTCTTCGTTGTATAAGACCTTTGTGATATTGGAGTGGATAGGTGGAGTAGTTTATCTGTTGGCACTGCCATCAACCCTTGTAGGGGAATACATTATGTGATGCATGTATCCATGCAGAGAAGGTTCCTGTGTGTATTCTGGATCGCAAGGAATGTTTATTGTGGAACTAAATCATTCGTCTCGTCAAGATTGGATGATAGCTTCATACTAATGAGGAGATAACCTAATAGCTTGAGGATGAGATCCAAGCTCGATACCCTCACTTATTTACTTAAGGTGTGTGTAGTCCTTTCGGTGCTTATACTGAAGGACTATGTTATTGTGGTTACCGTACCTGAGTAGTAAATTTAGGGACCAAATTTTTATAAGTGGGGGAGAATATTAAATATGACAAATAAAAATTAATAAAATAACACGCGTTAACCATGAAATAAACTAATTTGAATTTTTGGGAATTGTTAGGAATTTTTCAGGGTCTAGGTTGAATTTTCATGAATTATTTAAACGAATAACTATTTATGGTGGAAGTTGATTGAGTTAATTAAACTAAAGGTTGGAATTATTAACCTAGGCATTGATTAAATAAACCTAAGTCAATATTAATTAAACCTATATATATATATATATATATATATATATAACTGATTTCATTTTTTTTGCTTAAGAAATTCCCTCGACTCTTTTTCCCCGATTTCCTCTTCTTCACTTGAGCATGCTCCTCCTCATCGAGCAATCGCCGTTGGCGTCTCCTCCTCCGGCAACCCGGCCGGACACAGAAGACCAAGCCGCCGACATTCCCTGTTCACCAACCATCCTCCTTCTTCTTCTTCGATCCCTAACCGCCATCCCCCATTCGTTGCCGCCAACGCTGTGGCCACCGTCTCTCGCCGACGACCTGGTCAAGGGCCAGCTGTGATTGGAGATCTCTAGTTTTCCCCTCCCTTCTTTGATTTCTGTCGCGGCCCCATTGCCTCTGTGATGATCAGATTAGCACGAATACATTGCCGGTTTCGAGCACAAGCCATAGGCCTTCCTCTTCTCCGATCACCGATCTGCCCCTCTGACCGGATGGGAAACTCTGGCCAACCTTTGCCACAGGTGGCTCTAGTAATCTAATTTAATTTCATTTTCTTCAAATCTATTTCCTCGCTATTGTCCTATTACGGCTACTCCTTTGCCAGCTTCGTTCATCTCTAGAAGGTAAGGATTAGTTGTTGAATTCAGTATAGATTGGTGGAGGGTTAAACTGTGACTTCCGATCATCTCAGGGTGAAAGCTTTTATTTCAGTCTGATTTTGGATTTTGCCGGTGCTTTGGGCTACAGTTCTGGTCGGATTCCGACATGGTGGACTACTATCTGATCATTGCCGGAGTCGTGGAAGCTGCTTCGTCCATTTCTTCATCGCTGGTAGCCACCAGCAATAAGGGTAGGCTGAGATTTTGTTTAAGGAGTTAATATGGTTTGTGTATAGACTTGAATTGGTTGCTAACAGGGTTTGATCTTTGTGATATAGAATATGGTGGTTTTGATCTACTCCGGCCGTCTTTTGATGTGCTTCGGCAGCCTCACCAGTAGAGGTAAGGGTTTGAAATTGTTGTGTTGTTGATTTTGGGTATGTTTATGTCGTATCCAATAAATAGAAAACCTGGATGGTGGTAATATTTGATCTTCATATGTGTAGTTAGGTTGTATATAAATTTGTGGAGGAATGGTTTAAAAATAAATATAGTAAATGACTCATCTTATGGATTGAACTAATCGATGTTTTCTTAATCAGATTAGGATTAGTAATCATTATTTGATTTATGGTGGAGTGCTACTATAAGTTGTGGAAGAAGATATGTAGCAATTTGAGATTTGTGTAGTGACATAATGTTGTTGGTTTCATGAATAACCCAATTATGATGTAACAATACCATCTGGGTTAGGATTATAAGGCTGAAAGAACTCTTGTTCTTAAGTCTTGTAACTAGCTCTGGATGTGGTTGGATTGATCCAATTAGGATTTCCCTAAACGGTTTAGGATTTATTTTAGTTCTTGGATTCGTTATGGAACTCGATAGTAATTTGCGTTCCTTGATGCAGAACGTGGATTCAGAACTAGTACTTGGACTTGTGAACTCTTCGACACGACCTAATTGGAGGAGGGTATTTCTTGCTTGATATCTTTTATAGTTATTGACCTTAGTGCATGATATGATTGGTAGATTAGGTTTGGAATTTGATCTTATCTCTTGCTGTAATTTATACCTATGTTTGATACTTGCTTCCTGTACTTATTTTTCTCTATTTTTCATGTACATACAATCTTTATGATTTTTCCTATTTCTGTAGCATGTACACGTATATAGTGTGCACAATAGGAACATGTGTACGATTGGATAATCATGTAGTTATTTGACATGCGTATGACATGTGTTTATGTTCACGCGATGGATTCAGTTGTTCGGGCCATGTATTGTGTGCATGTGTGTGACGTGTACATTAGAATCATGTTTATGATCATGTAGTGATAGACATGTGAGTGTCGTGCATTTATACATACTTGATAGCTTTTGGATTCATTATATATCATGTAGATATTTATGCGGACACGTGTATGACATGTACCGAGATTGATATTGCATGTAGATATTATCATATATGATTTATTGTTATTTACATGCATGTGGTGTGTAGAATGATTAGTATGTCTTCATGGATGTATCTGAGTACATTTATGTAGTTTAGACATGTGTGATGGTAGATTTACTTGTCTACCTACCACCACAGTGATGCATGTATGATATCGGCTTTGTCTCTCATTGAGTTGGTTGAGTGAGCCATAACATCACGATATTACATGTATGTTATCGGCTATGTCTCCCAATGAGTTGGTTGAGTGAGTCGTAGCATTCCGGTGTTGCATGTATGTTATCGGTTATGTCACCCATTAGGTTGGTTGAGTGAGTCGTAGCAACATTGACGCATGTATGCTAGCGACCAGTGCACCCTTCGGGTACGAGCTAGTCGTAGCATTGATGATGCATGTATGCTAGCGACCAGTGCTCCCTTCGGGTACGAGCTAGTCGTAGCATCGATGATGCATGTATGCTA
>JBBUKS010498200.1:0-35081 GCA_038050645.1 Hedychium gardnerianum
GCTACGTCCCACCGTATCTTTTACGTATCTCGTACGTATAGCAACAGTAAAGCACGTGCTCCACCCGGTCTCCCAGGGTCTAGTCTTTTCCCTGTCCCTTGATAATGGGCTTGGGCCTTAAATGACTTGGGCTTTACATCGCCAGGGGGTAAGGGACCCACCTCTAGTTTTCATGGTCCCAGTCGGGGCGCCCGGTTGAAGATGACCCCGATTGGATATAATCCCGGACGATACCTTCCCGGTTGGTGGAGAGGGTCCCAGTTGGGGCGCCCGGTTGAAGATGGCCCCGATTGGGTATGATCCCGGACGATGCCTTCCCGGTTGGTGGAGAGGGTCCCAGTCGGGGCGCCCGGTTGAAGATGGCCCCGATTGAGTATGATCCCGTACGATGCCTTCCCGGTTGGTGGAGAGGGTTCCAGTCGGGGCGCCCGGTTGAAGATGACCCCGATTGGGTATGATCCCGGACGATGCCTTCCCGGTTGGTAGAGAGGGTCCCAGTCGAGGTGCCCGGTATCGACACGTGGCACAATTATGACAGACCCCAGAGGGCTTACCATAACCCTGCATCACAAAGGATTATAGATAGTATTCTAATATTGTACATCCAAGGATCATTTTCTTGGCAAAATTCTTTTTGAGGGATCCTTGCATAACTGTTTGGCATGCGTGAACACATTACAAAATGACAAACAATTGATGAGAAACTTCTGGACGAGGCAAACACAATTATGATATGCAACACATTTATAATCTCCTCAATGATACAATGTTATTCCAAAGCAGTAAAATAAAAATGTTCGTGCAGTGGCAGCCTTGAACTAATTATTTCAGGTTTCTACCTAGGTTGCAAGAGGCCACTTTAATTTGTTTTATTGGAACCTAAGGTCAAAAATCCTATATGGGTACAAAGATAAGGTTGTCAAAATAATTGCTTTTGGCAAAAAAAGGTCATTTTGTGACCCTAGTTGGGGCTATATAAAGAATATGCAAGTTTTACCTGTTGAAATGCCACCTGTGTGAAGCAAACCTTTGGTGACAAATTATCTGATACACTGTTCATATTAACTTTGTTAATTCCTCTTATGTACTTGTTAAATATTTGTAAATCCCTGCTGTAGTGATCTGAATGAAGGTAATTCATAAAAGAGCTTCTATTAAACTATCATTTTTATTCTTGTGCCTTAACAAGTCACTGTGTAAGAAGCATCTAATAGTGGTTTATGCATGTATTCAGGGTTATTATTCTTTCAGCCAAAGATTGAAGCATATTGCTCGACTTCCTTTTGCTACCATTACCTATGGTATGTTATACCATTAATTCACCATCATTTTTTGAATGATCTATGCCAATATAGTTTCCTCTAAGGAGATGTAATAGTGACCTAAATAAATGAATATCTTCAGAATTTTCCTGTGATTGCTGGAAGAGATGTTGCTTGCCATGTAGTCATTGGGAGAGAATGTGTTTACTTAAGTTGCAAAATTCTGAATTCTAGATTAGGAATTCCTTTTATAGTTTCCCTTGACCTTATATACAAAAGTATTTCCCTTGTTTCCACTAAAAATTAAAATTATCTATCTGGTTTATATACTTTTTCTACTGAATGACTTAGTTAAAGCAGGAAAACAATCTAAGCGAGCGTGCTGTTTTTCCTTGTGGAGTTTGGCAAGCCACTTGGTAACTGATCTCTTGCTTTTGGTGGTGTAGGAAGTGCACTGATGCTACTCGTCTTAGTTTGGCAACCATATATCAAGATATTATCCGTTACAGCATTGCTGAGGTATGTCACTTGATGTCCTCTGCAATTTGTATCCAATTTGTTGGTTACATTATGTGTTCACACTTAGGTTTCTAGTTTGTTTTAATATAGTACAATTACAAACCTAGTTAATACGTGAATGTAAATGCACAAAAATGCATATATATAATTGCAGACTCAAACATTTATTAGCATGATGTGTATCATCTTCATTTATTTCCAATCTAGTGACTGTTTCTGTGTTTCTCTAATATAAATTCATAGTGCTTGTAACAAACTTGGACTTCTCATTGCTAATTGCTTGAATCCTTTTACTCTGATATTTGCAGGATAGTCGTGCTTGTCGAAGTCATCTGTGCCGGATGCTTTATGAGTGTATATGTTGGTGAGTGAATTTATTATATCTGTTTTTATCTCACACATGTTGATGTATTTTAATTTTTGGATGGTTTGGTACATGTTTTGTTCACAGATTTGAGGTATATGATCAAGCAGTATAAAAGTGATTACCCACCAGGGTACAACTCATTAGTATTCTTCCTTTTTTTGTCAACTTTTGTGCTTAGCTATACAATTTTGCTAGTCATGGTCAATGTTGATCATTATACTCGGTGGTTCTGCTTCCTACACAAGAGAAATCTTTTTGAGCAAAAAGGTCTAAGTTACACAGTAGTGCAAACCTAACCTATGGCTATAAGTTCCTGAGTGTTGAAACGGAACTTACTATGCTGAACCTTTAACTGGAATTGCCTTGACCTGCTGAACCAGTTGGTTTCAAATACTCTTTTGGTGCATGTTCTTCAGTATTCTGTTGTAGTACATGGAAATAGTAAAAATGAGTTTCTATACATAGATTATGCACCAATATAGAAGTTTAACAAACACAACTAACATTTACAGGATTCTGATTTTTCATCCATTCTGGTTCTAGGTGTTTCCGTTGAGGAACCCAAAACCCCCCCCTCAAATTACCACTTCTATAGCTCGGGATGCCGAACCTAGCTAGTCATGTTCCAGAATTATTTAGAACCTACCCATCAAGAATTTTTCCATCTGATTCTAAATTTACTTATAACCTATGCTTACCTCTAGTCATGACCACAAAATTGTTGCTATTGTAATGCTATTTAGATTGGAAGAGGAGCATGATTACATTTGACAGACATACTTCATAGTTTTCGTTCAGCCTTTTTTGGTTTATATGTCAGGGGATCAAGGGTATCTCTCAATAATAAAATTCTTTGTGCTAGTTTGCTTTACACAGAGGATCTTTGTTTTTGCAGGCTATATCCATCAATACAATTCTTTGGATAGCCAACCTGATATATTGAGGTCTCTTTACTCTGCATTACAACCATCAAGTTCATTGGAGGATATGAGGTTGAATTTATCTTCCTTGTTGATCTGAGCTGTTTAGCTCCTTGAAGGATACTATTTTGAGCTAATAACATTATTCAGGTTAAACATGCGGACAAAAGCACAAGGAAAAATGTTGGATCATAATTGAAATATTTAACGAATGCATATTTGATATTCTATTTCACATCTTGCTTTAAGATTAGGAAATAAAGATGATATGTATTGTCTCAGTTTCTTTTTTTATTCTATTTTTTAATATTTCTGGATTTTTATTTGCTTAAAGCATTCATTTTTAACAAAAGAGCATGTGCAGTTTTCTAGCAGAGCAAGATTAACATAACTTTAGTAGATTGAATATGTGCTCCTGAAAATATTTCTTCTTGCACTATCACTCATTCAATAATTTTTCTTCTAGTTACATAACTTTGCTTTAGCTATAATGTTGTATCCGCTCGTGCTTGTTCCAAGCATTTCTTTCATAGTGTTGTTTGACATGTCTGTCTCAGTATCAATGCATTTTGGTCTTAATAGATATTATGATGGCAGCCGTCTTTCAGACCAACAAATGGCTTTACTGCAGTACCAACGGGAAAATCTTCATTATTTGAACGAAGAGGTATCTATCAAGTTAGGAAATGAACTATAATTTGATTATATGTAGTTTAAATTGCTCCTGTGATTGGCTTTCTAATTTGTATAGACTGCCCAGTACACATCAATATTTGTAATTTTATGAGTTGAGAGGACTTTTATCATATTTCTAGCCAGTTTTTTTGGAAATTGTGATTTCAGTCAATGAGTTTGACTTTTGGTTATAGTCCATTTACATATGCATGTTTTTGAAGGTTTATATCTACGTTTGATGTCTTGTTCTATACTGGGATTTTAATCCTCAACTAGAACAAGATTTGCTAATGGTGCCAATGATGTATAGAGGTGGTGCCAATTGTTATTGATCAGGAGGAAAAGGAGGGAAGAAGAAGAAATTGAGGAAGAATGAGAACTGAGCTTTTTAATTATTTTGTATGTGTGATCCTGGATCCTGGAGGAGCTTCCACTGGTGGATTGCAAGCTGATGGAGATCAATGGATTGTGAGTTGACGGCTGCTCGGATGCTCTCAGATAAACCCTACCTTGTAGACGACCATACATCTCATGAACTGGTGACCTCCATCTTCTTCATTAGAACTTGGCAATGCTGTTCGCACCTCCTCCAGTTGTTTGCTTAGTGGAACCCCCCCTGCAAGAAGAATATGTGCGACTCTTTTGTTTTGATTCATTCTGTGTTGTTGGGCAGGACAAACAATAAGTTTTATCTGCCTCACTCTGCACGGAACAAAACTCCAAACTTTATTTTACTATCTACTATCATTTTATACATGCTTAATTGCTCTTTCATTTTGCTAGTCGTCATTGTAACATAAGGTAGAAGTAACTTGTAGATAATTTGTTGATTTACTAGATGTACTAGAGTTGAAACTGCATGTTTGTTTTATTGAGAAATTAGCTAAACACATTTTTGTCAGCCAAGATCAATTTATCATCTATTTGTCCAGTATAAGATGCATGAAAATAATGCATGGGAGTTGGAGAAGGGCGGATCAATGCATACAACTCAGTATCATGTTGATTTACTTTGTACATCTTTTCAAGGTTCAAATTTGTTTCTTTCAGGTTCTTCGTCTACAAGAATGCGTAAGCAAATATCAAGGATCTGATGATGGAAATACTCCACAGGTTAGCTAAATATCTGCTTGATTTTCCATTTATATTAAGTAATCCCTTTGTGACAAGCTTTAGGTTGGAATACATAAATGGTGATAATCCTTTTATGTATGTCAAATTCCTAGGGTCAACTTGTAGGTTAGGTCAATTCTCTTCTGAATCATGACAGACCAGATAATGCTAACAGCATTTTTTTACCTTTTCTTTTTTGCTTTTCTCTACATTTTGTGCTTGTAAATATACATTGTGATAAATATTTCTGCCTCCCAACATATAATTTACCTTCTTAGCTTGCTTTGCCTCTCTATCTGCTCAGGTTGATCTTGCTCATTTGTTGGCATCTAGGAATCAAGAACTTCGAGCACTGACGGCCGAGGTATGACAAGCTGTTCTCTCTCATCATATTAGAACATCTGTTTTATTTAAACCAGATTTTTAATTAGGCTTGCGGGTGAAATTTGTGAAACTTCCTTATCGCGCTGGCACTGTCAGATGATTGCTTGTTCACTACTTTGCTATCATTGATCATTAAGAATGTCGTAATCCTGTTTATGAAACTTTTTCCAATTTCCCTCACCAATAAGCATATTTTGCTAACTCAGATATCTAAAAGCGACAAACCAGTCGTTTACTTCTTAAATGATAAAGCATTCTTAGATGGAAGCATACTGTTGTATGATTAAATCATCTTGGATAAACCATGCAGATGAATCAAGTGCATTCTGAACTTCGTCTTGCTCGTAATTTAATTGCTGAGAGAGATGCCGAAATCCAGCACATGCGAGTGACAAACGACCAGGTTCACAAGCTAAACATGCATCTTTTCTAAACCCAAAATATTAGAAAAAGATAATTGATTATTCAAAAAGCCTTTTTTTTTTTTTTGCTCACAACAAGCTTTACTGCAGTATATCGAAGAGAACGAGAGACTAAGAGCTATTCTAGGAGAATGGAGTACTCGAGCAGCTAAGGTCGCTTTACTAAAACCATAGTGTCTACTTTGCATTAACACTATTTTAGTAGAAACTGCAACTAATGTATCTGGCACAGCTCGAGAGAGCACTTGAAGCCGAGCACTTGTCGAATGCGGAACTGCAAAAGAACATCACAAAGTTGAGAAGCAAACCAACCAGTCAGGGGACCGACAAGCATCAAAGTTAAATGGGCTCCTAAATAGGCGCCTACTCTGGTGTGACTCAAACTCCTTCGACCAACACTGTGCACATGTATGGAAGGTACTTCTGGAGATAAGCATGTGCCGATCAAAACTGATGACTTCTCAAACGGAGCTCATTGCTAGCAATGAAGTGGTCGAATTTTTACGCCCATAGTTGATCTTAGTCGAGTTCTTGTAGATAATAACGAATATGCAATGGTTATACTGAGAGTTTCATTCATATTGATAAGTGCTTTTGGACTGTCATATGGATGCGAATGTTTAGAATCATCGTTCCATGTTTGACGATTTTGTGGGACGACGTCTCGTAACCATTTATCTAGAACTGGATCCTCTAGCCACTTTACCAAATTAGGAGTGATTTATCAACTAACATGATAAAAATTGTCGTCATTATCAGGTCTCATCCATCATAATCATCGAGATTGATTATATGAATTTTATGTTTATTGAGTTGTATAAATAAGCCAAGTCAAATTTTATAATGTTTAAATTTTTTTGATAAAATAATTAAGTCAAATCTAAAATGAATTAAGTCGTTAAAATAATTATTGAAGTTTGACTTGATTTTAATTGTATAAGTTTGAGTTTTATTTTTTTATATATTATCCAGCATTCAATTTAGGTTTTTGATTGTTTAAATTTTTTATATATTTTAAATTTATTTGATTGATTGTTGAATTTGATAATATAAGTTTGTTTATTTATTTATTTTATTTATTATTATGTTGATAAGAGTGTTGTTCATTTTTAATGTTTTTTTGTTTATTATTATGTTGATAAGAGTATTGATAATTAAGGTATTAATTTTTTAAATTAATTAATTTTGGAGATGATTGATTTGATTTTATAAAAAAAATTTATTTATTACAATAAGTGTTTATAGATCTAAGAGTTATTGTCTTAAGAAATTTTATTTTATAATATATTATGACTAAAATTTAATTCTTAAATATTTAATTAATGACTAATCACGTAGTCTCGGGGACATGTAGCCACCCTTTTAATTCTTTATAAACTCTTTGAGCTTCGACTGAAATGATTATATACTTAAAATCTAAAATTCAATTTATATATACTTAAAATCGACCTGTATAAATAATACTCGTTCCATTTGGATTCGAATTCTAGACTTCTCCCTAGGTGGACTTTGCACGTCGGCATTGTTTCATTTACCCCCCTCCTCGCGTTCGTGTTTACCGTTGGCCCACCCAAGTTTAGCATTTTCCGTTTACCCCCTTCTGTTCCTTTCCACAGCTCATTGCGCCAGCGGTACACCTGCCCTAATAGTCGTACTGCCAATATCGTTAAAGATTTAACACCGCCACCGTCTCCGGCACAAATCCACCCCGGGCTCTCTCGGATATGCTGCCGGCGTGCCCTCCACGGCCATGGTGAGCATCGCCGGCTTCCATGACCGCTTTAGATGCTCTCCCACGCTCCGCTCCACCATTTCGTGAGCTACTGCCGCCGTCGCCGCACCCTCCTCCTGCTCGCCTGCACCGCCCACCGCCGCCTATCCGCCGTATCCGCACCGGGATCCGATCCAGCCGATCTCTGGATCGCGAAGGTAGTCTCTGCCATCTTCTGCCGCGCCCCTACTCACGCAGCTGCCGCCACCCACCTCTCCCCCCTTCGGCCTGTCCTGTCCCCCTCCATCGTCTTCACGTCCCTACGTCGCATCCCGGATTCCAGCTCTGCTCTTGGCTTCTTCTACCTTACCCGCTCCGACCTCGGCGTCGTCCACCTTCCCCAAACTTTTACATTCCTGATCTCCTGCCTCTGCCGGTCCGGCCTCCATGAGGACGCTGTGAAGTTGTTCGACGAAATGGCGAGGGACGGTCACGCTGTGGATGGTTCCTTCGTGGAGTTTCTGGCTAATTCCTGTTTTGAAGCTGGTAAATTGGACCTTGCCACTGGCTTCCTTGCTGCGGTTTCCAAGTACGGATGTCGTTTCCAATCCTACACTTTTAACAAACTCTTAACTTCTCTAGTTCGGAGAGACCGAGTTGGTGATGCCGTTCTTTTTCTAAGACAGCATTTAGGTTCTCAGTTTCTAGCTGTCGATACTTGTAGCTTCAATATAATCATAAAGGGTCTTTGTAGAATTGGCGACTTGGATACTGCATTAGAGTTTTTCAATCAGATGCAAAGCTTTTGCTGCGTGCCAGATATAGTTACTTATAACATTCTTATTGATGGACTCTGTAAAGCTGATCAGGCTGATAGAGGGCACAAAATTTTGCAGAAAATTCAATTGGATAGTTCATGTGTGCCGAACGTGGTCACATACACATCTATCATTTCTGGTTATTGCAAAATCGGCAAGATGGAAGAGGCATATGAGGTTTTCGATGATATGATTGGTGCTGGAGTTAAACCCAGCAGGGTTACATTCAATGTCCTTATCAATGGGTATGGTAAGCTGGGGAACATGCCATTGGCAATTTCCTTGTATGAGAGAATGTTAATTTGCGGTTGTCCTCCTGATGTTGTTACTTTTACTTCATTGATCGATGGGTATTGCAGAAGTGGACAGCTCGATGATGCAATGAAGATCTGGGATGAAATGAATCAAAAGGAACTAAAGCCCAACGGATACACCTTTGCTGTTGTTATACATTGTTTGTGCCGGAAGAACAAAGTTGGTGATGCAAGGAATCTTCTGAAGGTGCTGAACAGGAGGAGAGATGTTGTGCCACAAGCCTTCATTTACAACCCTGTCATTGATGGGCTTTGTAAGTCCGGCAACGTGGATGAGGCCAATTCAGTTCTACTAGAAATGGAGGAAAGGAGGTGCACTCCAGACAAATATACTTATACTATACTGATCATTGGACACTGCATGAAGGGGAGAATGTTTGAAGCTGTAGAAATTTTCCAGAAAATGGTCAATTCAGGATGTACTCCAGATAGAATAACGGTTGATTCTTTCATACCATGTCTTTTGAAGTCTGGGATTCCCCATGAAATCAACAAGATAAAATCTTTCGTCTCTGGAAGGAGTTCAAATTTTGAGATTCCAGATCTTCAGGACATTCATCTACCCATTGGTAAATGCTTGGATATTTCAGTAGCTATTTAAGTGATAAGGGTATCATGATCATCACAGAGCAGGGCCCTTTAAAGGCCACAATAGAGAAATCCAACCTATTGAATCGAAAGTTAAACCATTCATTGCGGTATCCCTTTGACCACAAATGTTTGCCACTGTTTTCTCAAAGAAATGAAGATTTTTGATAGAGGTGCAGGCGGGCAGCACGGCGTCACTGCCTGCCACTTTTTGTGCTTCTTTAGAAGCATTATGCAGCACATAATTTCATGTTGATGTTATTGCTGTGATCCATGAATACAATTGAGTTTATATCTAATGGTTGATTTGAAGCGCAGTGAAGATATTAACAAGATCAGTAAACAAGATCTATTCAACATTTATAAGGCCTCATATTGTTTCTTCCTATACTAGTTGCAATTGTTTAAAATAAGTGTTTAGGTGAAGTTTCGCTACTTATGCTGCCTATGTTTAGAAATTTGGCTGCTGGCATTTTCATTGCAAAGAAGATTATGCACTTTTCTTCTTATAAGAAACTTTATGAGGCTGTATTTTCTTGCCCATCTGTGTTTGAGGGCATCCCCTTGTGATATTATGCAAAGGAGTATTTGAAGCATCACAATTATCATTTGCTAAGAATTTTATGAACTGAGCTGGTCATCTATTCTTTTTGATAGAATTGGATTTTACTAATTTGCACTATCAGGTAACATGTTAAGGTACATCTAATGGACAGCTGTTTTTTTTACGAAGTTATTGTACATAGTTTGCTGTTCATATGCACATAAATATGCAGTACAGTTTCATGTGCACAATGCAAAGTATGTGTGATATCCTGCTCAGTATAGCTAAGATACAAATGTTTCTGCTATAATCTAGATAAACAACACTTAATTCACATAATAATAATAGATGCAATATTAATTTCACTGAACATCTAGTTCTAAAATAAATTATATTTTTTTTAATTAACAGTTGACTTAAGAACGTTGGATTGATGATAATTAATGGGATATTTGATGTCAACTAAAAAATATAAATAAAAATAAAAATATATAAATAAATAGATAAATAAATAAATTATGTTGGCTACTCCAACAGTATTCTTCTCAGTTAGGAAACATTTCCCTTGTTGTTACGTAGTTTTCATCTATCTATTTCAGTTATTGCGATGTGGTTTATATATATTTTTATTGCATAGTACCGACCATTGAAACATATTATTATCTAACCTTCAACGTTTCTCCTATTTTTCTAGCAAGAATATTATTCAGTTTTAGTCCAGATAGTTTTGACAAAAAGAAAAGGTTGAATATTGCAAGTGCTCGAAATCATATTACGTCACAGATTCGAACATTACATCACAGATGACAAGGCGTTCATAAGAAGCAAAACATCACAAAACACATCAGGAACGAACAATTTGCATGTTCATAGACGAGAACAAATGGCAGACTTGCAAGTTGCAATGAGTCTTTGCTGATACAATGAGATTCCTTATGCCTATAAACACTAGCAATCTGTATTTACAGCGATAAGTTAAGAACTCGCATGGCAAGTTGAAGTTATAATAAGTCCTGGGCTTGGACAATCATTAGGTTCCTCAACCATGCGTGCTAGAGAGCGCAAGTCCTCGTTCATACATACGTTGGATTTCTTCCCTATATTCAGTCAATGACTCGTCGGAGAGTTCTGGGGTCAACTCCACGACATCCCCCATCTTTAGCTTCTGGCTCGGGTCAGTCACCGGCTTGTGGTTCAGTCTCGGCCTTAATTCCAAATTCACAGGGAAGCTGCAAGGGGATCCTCCAGGGCTACCTTCACCACCTCGATCCATCAAGTCCGATACACTAGTATCTGCTGGAAACTCTTGAACAGACATCTGCAACGATGGACGATAAGCATCTGATAACTTAACTATCAGCAAGCATCAATTTGGGACACAGCGAAAGGAAGCACACCTTTTCATTTTCCAGTATTATGGCATAAATGGGTCCGTCGTGGCCACATTGCTGTGAAAAGGCGTAAGGGCAGTCGTTGGAATGAGAAGGGAATTGGCATGTTGGCTTACTTAAATTTGTGTCCCCAAGTGATTCACACTCTTCCTTCTTTAGCGTTTCGCACTGCCAACTAAGAACCCATCTCGCCCATTCTACCATTTGAAGTACAAATGAGGGGTGGCTGCAGTTACCCTCCTTGTATCTCCAATGGGCTGAAATCCCATATTCTGCCTGCAACTGCATCTCCTTCGTTCGAATCTGAACTTCCAGAGGAAGCATCCCTTCAGCCATGACAACTGTGTGCAAGGATTGATACCTGCAGGCAATGATCCACGATTACAATAATAATCTTATTAAGTAGATGATATTCATCAATGACTCACCCATTAAATTTAGGACAGGTTATGTAGTCCTTGAATCTCCCAGTAACTTCATGCCATAGTCTACGAACAATGCTTAGAGCCTTATAACAATCTTCCTTATTCTCAACGATTAGACGTAAGCCATTAATGTCATGGATTTGATCCATGCTTAACCTTTTCCTACAAATAAGCTTTACTATAGTTAGATTTTCGCATCAAAACTGCAGTTACATCAATAACATTTTTCTAACATGCTAGCATCAAACTGTAGAGGGGTAAGCGAGTTCTTACTTGACCATCTTGGAGTAAACGCTATACAAGCTCTTATGCCTTCCACACAGAACATGGTAAGTAACACCTTCATCTGTTAGAGCTTTCCCTAATTTCTGGGACGCAGACGCAACCAGTGCTTCATCGGAGGATCTCATAAGCTGCAAAGACAAATCTCTGTGCTTCTCTGGATGAAGGTGTCTGAAACTCAAATTCTCTAAATGTTCCTTCCAAGTTGAGATTCCCAACCTACTGGCCAAGGGAGCAAAGATCTCCAGAGTCTCCTTTGCAAACCTCTGCTGTTTAACAGCGGGTAACGCTTCCAATGTGATCATGTTATGAAGCCTATCTGCTAGCTTTATGAGAACTGCCCTAGTATCTGCCATTGCCAGAAACATTGTGTGCAAACGATCAGCTTCAATAGCTTTGCTAGCAGTATTGCTATCGCGAGCAAGCTTGCTCAAGTGGCTCAGCCTAGAAACCTGCAAAATGGAAGAAAGAAAATAGAATTATGGGAATGAGAAATCATACTAAACTGCATACATAAATGTTTCAAATAAGTACATTAGACAACCCGCAAGCTCAAGTAGACACTTGATATCGAAACCCAGAAATGCAGCATCGTCCCAATTTGCTGCTTGTATTCAATTACATATCAACGACACACACTTTCATGCTATCTTAATCATCTGGCACCCAAATAATCTTGGTGATAACTTTTACACTCGTCCTACCACATTTATATGATACACTAAATGGTAATAACATTTGGTAAAAGACAGATGTTCTTCAGTATTTATGTTTGTGTAAATTTTGATGTAGATAAGAATCTGAATAGGTTGCAATGTTAAACTGAACCTTATGTGTGACAAAAAAGCAACATTAGCACAACATAAATACTATGAGTATTCTACCTAAAACCAAACATCGACCATAACATTTCTAAGCATGTAAGGTAGCAGTTTAGCATCAACCAAACAATTATCTTTGATAAGCATCTTGAAGAAAGCTATACAGGGAAATATTTCTTACAATATAAGTACAATTTCTACTCAAGGAAGAACAGCTAGACAAAATAAGAAGAAGCTGCATCAAATTGATAAATTTCATCGTCTCTACTACTGACAGGCATATAAAATATAGCATACCCCTTCAACCAGATCTGCTATCCCAGCTCCAAAAGTATGAAAAATATGATCATAATCCATAAAGGAATCATCCAGTGTATCATGTAAAAGCCCTGCAGCAACTACTGTAGTATTAGCTCCAATCTTTGCCAATAAAACTGCTGTCTCAACACAGTGCTGCAGGTAAGGATCTCCACTCGCTCTCATCTATCATAAAGGGCATAATCTGGTCAATTGATGGCCTATTTCAACTACACAACCAATAAATGATCAAAATTGCAAAATTTACATTCACCTGACCCCTGTGAGCTCTCTCGGCTTCATAAAAGGCCTTGATGATGATCTCCTCGCAGAAAATTTTGTGTCTTGACTGAGCACCGGCAAGCAATTCCATGGCGTATGGATCGTAGTTAGGCGAATCGATCACACTATCATCCAAACCGAACGGCAACTCTTCAACATCGACTGTGTTTCCACTCGAAGAGATGAAGTCAGGAGAAGCATAATCCAGGCAGGAACTGATCGCGTTCCGAACAAACCCCTTAAAAGGCCTATCTTTCCCGGTTCTCCGATCGCCTCCCATCCACTCCCGAGTCGTCCTCACGAAAGGCGGGCTCTTGGACGATCCACTCCCGCTGCACGACGCCGGGCCGCGGAACACAGTGACGGGGCTAGGCTCTCGGCACTTGAACGGCGACGGCGAGTAGGTATACGAGCTTCCGAGCTCGTCGGAGGCCGAAAAGATGCGGGACAGGCCACCGACGATCGGTTTCTGGGAGCCCGCAACTGCGGCGGCGGAGGACGACGAGGGAGCGACGGAGCCGGCGCGGGGGTTGAGATCGAAGTCAGCGGAGGCGGCGATCTGGCAGGAGTTGTGAGCGGTGGAGCAGACGGTGAGGGCGATCGCCGGGACGGACATGGCGAACGAATATCAATCCTTTCCAAGGCGAGAAGGGAAGCGATAGGGATTGGGAAATTTGACGCTCCGATTTCTAATTCCGCCGAGTGAAGCAAGAAGAATCATCTGCTGCGGTCGGTGGACCCACCATATTTAACTATTTATGGAATACGGATAAAGCAGCACCACAAAAATAATATTTATAATTCATAGAATAATCTGGTCACATTTTTTTTTCTTATTTTTTTATGATAATTTTAAAATCTATTCGATATTTTATTAATTTAAATAAATATATAATTTTTAAACTTTAATTACAAAATAAAAAATGGAACATAATCAAAATTAACACTGGATTTTTTTCTCATTAATTTTCCTTTCCTAAACTTTTCATCCCAAATATTTCACTCATTTTGGTATAATATAATTTTCTGCTTAAAAACATTATGGTTGACTTCATTTTCTCTAAAATATATAGCTCATTTTGCGAGACAAACAAACTGAGCTCGCAGTTGTTTTATTTTAAATAATAAATAAATTAATCATTTGCATTTAAAATTTTACGCGAGTCCATTTCCGATTAATTAAAATTTAGAGATTTTCACGTATTTAATAACTAAACACTTTGTTTGGTTATTTGGGAATTGGGCAACATAAGTACGCCGATTGAGTGTAAGGTACCTCTATAATTAAAAAATAATAATTATAAAATGAGTTATATAGAATTGAATGTTTGATTATAAAATAAGAATCATGAAAATATTAAAATAGATATATATGAACATGTGAATGATAAAATAAAAATATTAAAGAAAAAATAAAAATTATCAAATAAAAATTATGAAGAATATATTTTAAAATAATATGAATATATATTTAGACAATCAATGAATATCCTAGTTAGAGAGATTGTGATAAATTCATATATTAATTGAGGAAAATAAAAATCAAAGAAGATTTAATAAGATTTATTTAAATAATGATATAATGAAAGATTGAGTTGGTGGCATAATTAAAATGATTCAATTAGTGAAAAAAAAACTTTTTTAATAATTAAACATGAAAAAAAAATTACTCTCGGAGAGGATATACTAGTTTTAATAACTACAATTATTAATTACTATTTGTACTTATAGTAACTAATAATAATGAATTAATAATTAATAATGTTTCATCTTTTAATAAATTTTCTAACTATAACTCATAATAATAAAAAAGTTATTATAATGGTAGTTATCATTTATTTTTTACAAATAAAAAGAATATCTCTATTAATATCGTGAGCTTAAAATTTTATTATTGATATAAAAATATCTCTTTAATTTCAAGGCTACAATCCAAAGAGGCATACTCGTTCTTTGTACTTAAACCTTTGTGTTCGTTTTCTTGAAAATTCAAACTAATATACTTTGTAAAGGTGATGATTAATTTAAGATTCTAAATCTTTTAACAAACACTTAAAATATTATTAATTTTTTTTTAACAAAATTAACACCAAAATATTTACAGATAAAAAACAGGCTCTCAATTATGACGTGGCTGACGATCCAACCAAAACTAACGCGGATTTTACAGCTGGTTTAATGGGAATTCCAATCCAGAGAGTAAATGGGCAAGATACACTGCATTCTCCTGGACATCGAAGTGACGCAGACAAAGTGCTGAGCTCAAGTCCATTTCATTATCAACTCCATTTCTTACCAACTCCATGGCCACTCTATTCCTACTCTCCATGGAAATAAATGTTAAAGAAATATCGCAGCATTTTCATATAATTAATTTATAAGTTGAATTTGTGCTTGCAATTATGTCATGAATATTTATTTAGATATGCTAAATGCTGTCCGTTGGTCTTATCTAATTACCAACCAAAGCCAGACGGTTACTGTACTGTGCCACCACACGCAGTGGACAAAGATCATTGAATAACTTGTTTCTTCCAGATTAAGCCACCAAAACATGTGATCAAGAAAAACAAACTAAAATCAGCTGGGAAGGTTCCGAGCTGGTAGAATGACACGATCTCTCTCTCAAGACTTAAATGTTTTTTTTTTCCTTCTTAAAATTGTTCGTAGAAGGGCGTTTCTGTAATTTTATACTCTTGCCAGTTTCGTATAAACCAAGCCTCTGTTGCTCCTCCTCCGTGTTCCGACTTCCGATCGCCATCATGTCCGACGATTGGTGGAAGTCTCTGCTGGGGAGTTGCTGCGGCATCGGCGTCGGCGGCGCCACCTCGGCGCGCCGGGGGAAGATCCGGAGCGGGACGGATTCGTGGGAGGAGAGCAGCAGTAATACTACTAGCGGCGGTTTCTCGGCGGAGGACCTGTCGTTGACCCTCGCCGGCTCGAACCTGCACGCGTTCAGCATCGAGGAGCTGAGGGCCGCGACGAGGAGCTTCTCGGCGTCGAACTTACTCGGATCCGGCGGGTTCGGGCCGGTCTACAGGGGGTTCGTGGACGGCAACATCCGGCGAGGGCTGCGCCCGCAGGAGGTCGCCGTCAAGTCGCTCGACTTGGACGGCCTACAAGGCCACCGGGAATGGCTGGTGAGCTAATTTTTATTTATTTATTTATTTTATAAAAAAAGAAAAAGAGAAAACATCAAATCAAAATCAAAATCAAAACAACCGAACTATATATGGTAAACAAATTGCAGGCTGAGGTTATGATTCTGGGGCAGTTCAGACATCCCCATCTTGTTAAACTCATCGGTTATTGCTGCGAAGATGATCACAGGATGCTGGTTTACGAGTACATGCCACGTGGAAGCTTAGAAAACCATCTTTTTAAAGGTATTTTTACTCGTGTAGTTTGTCAATATATATATATATAATTAATTAATTAATTAATGCATTATATTGTTGGCACTGGCAGGGCTGCTTGCTTCGTTGACATGGGAAAGGAGGTTGAAGATAGCAGTGGGGGCCGCCAAAGGCCTGGCCTTCCTTCATGATGCCGAGAGACCAGTCATTTACAGAGATATCAAAGCATCCAACATTTTAATTGACTCCGATTACACGGCGAAGCTGTCGGATTTCGGGCTGGCGAAGGATGGTCCGCAAGGAGATGAGTCTCACGTGAGCACGCGCGTGATGGGCACGCACGGCTACGCCGCACCCGAGTACGTGTTAACTGGTAAGATTTTGGGTCGGTGTCATTTTGTCCCTTAAACAAAGGCAAAATTAAATTGCTATAAATCTCTCCGGTTCTCAGGCCACCTCACTGCTAAGAGCGACGTGTATAGCTTTGGCGTCGTGCTGCTGGAGCTGCTGGCGGGGCGACGCTGCGTGGATAAGAACCGGCCGAATCGACAGGTGAATCTGGTGGATTGGGCCAAACCGTTCCTCACCAGGCCCGACAAGCTAGGCCGAGTTATGGATCCGAGCCTCAATGGAGACTACTCCACCAAAGGGGCCCAGAAGGCCGCGGCGATAGCTCATAAGTGCCTCAACAGTAAGCCCAAATTCAGGCCCAACATGAGGGTTGTGGTGGAGACGTTGGAGCCGCTCTTGAATCTAAATGATCTGCTCGTGGGTCCCTTTGTCTATGTGGCACCAATAGATGACGAGAAAGAGATGGACGATAAGCGTATTTGTGACCGCGATCAAAGACACAAGAAACAGTTTCCAAATTCGATGATTCATTCCGATACCTTGATGCATAGAGATGGCAATACTTTGTACCGCTTCTCTCCTATGTGTCGGTCGTTGCGGCAAATCCAGGAACGCGGAGCTTGATTTGATCCATCGGACGACCGTTCGAAATCTGTACAGATTATGGATGAGAGACATTTGATTCTGTGTGAGGTTTGTAAAGGAATCCTTGAAATTTTGAAATATGTTTTCGTTTGCAACTGTTTGGAAGTCCTACTTGAAATTCAACATTACTACTTTTCCGGTGAGAACGAGAGATGGATCAACTTCACGTTGGATTGCCTCTAGTTGACTTTTTGATGAATCAATTATCGTCCTTCAACCGAGTCCCTCTTCAACAAGTCGAATTTTAACTGGTCAGTTGTCGACGGATTGTGTACGTTTAAATTAGAGAAGAGAAGAGAAGGGAGAGAATGAACGAACAATAGTAATGCAGTATATGTGGAGTATCAGAATTGTCGTCATTACTCTTGTTGCTAGAGCGATTACCTTTTACAGGGAGAGAAAGACGTCCTTTTCCTATGGCGACTACGACTTTTCATTGCTCGGCGGCCTTTACTTCAAGCGGATGCGACTCTTCATCATCTGCCGTCTTTTACTTCAGGCAGCAACGTAATTCCCAACGGACATCGGCAACAACTGCATCCCTTACATATTGATTTCTAGCAACCACGTACTTTTCGGATATACGCATAACTCCAACATCTATAACTCCAGATCTATAACCATCACCCCTTCTTGTATTTATAATGACGCACCTTTCCTCCTATGACCGAGTCAAAGGGATGCCACGCAGAATCAACTTTGACCCGATCAAGGGCTACCCATATGGAGTCTATTGACCGAGTTAAGATTACTAACCTCCTCATCAGTAACCATTAAAAAGAACCTGTGAAAGACTGTTAAACTATCCAAGGCTCAACCAATCACCAAACAGCTAAATCATAATTATCGAAAGGCATTCCAGAGGTAACCATGCAAAAACGTAATCACATATGGTTTGATTAAATAAAGCATTGTGGAACATGAGGGCGATAACACCCACGCCTGATTTTTTTTTTCATTGCATATCTTACCAGCTTACACATTCACGAGTTCATATATTGCAATGGTTTCCTTTCAAATAGTCTATTCTTTGCACTGTACAATCTCAAGCTACCATCAAGATGGGTGGATTTTTCATAAAATGCAAGTGAACTGCCCCCCTCGAAAGCTGAATCAACAGCAATAGCAATTACCTCTTCATCCTTTTAGGTTCAGCCTGCAGCAATTTAACAAAATATATATATGTGTGTGACCTATAATTACCATCAGAGGTTTAAAAGATATTAACTATCGACAAAGACCTATTTGATTGAATCTAAATAACTCGTGGTAAGACAAAGTTGCTTTTTATGCTCAATATTATCAGTTCCATTTGATTGAAATTGCTGCGACTGACTAAGTATAGCAACTGCTGTGAAATTGAAAAGGGCATCAACTGCTGTGAAATTGAAAAGGGCAATCCGCATCAAAATCTTTTGACTTTGCTAGTTATAAAACAAGAGCAAGCTTGGAACTTTCATGAAATGACAAGAACAATGCTTTGCAAGATAATATCAATCTATTTCAACATAAAATACGAGAGGGATAATCATGGATGATTAAGACTCAAGACACTGTAACAATTAGTACCATAAGAATTAAGACTAGTGCTAGAGTTCTTAACTCCAAAATATTAGTGTTTCCATGGTAATCAGCATACGATGATGAACATAAAAACCTCTATGTATGGTTACACATGTAAAAAAACATGACTTAATTGATTTACGAATTAAGAGTAGATAAATACTTTTTTTTTAAAGGGAGACCAAATAAACACTACCAATCACCTTGGGTTCAGAGACTGGTGGAGCTGGGAATCCATTTGCAGATCTTTTTGCATCATTTTCAGAGTCACAGTCAGCGCATAGAAAGTGTTCCAATTTTTTTGCTTGTTCAATTGCCATGCCCATGCAAGGTGGATGGAACCTATTTGAATAAATTATTTATTTACCCCAGTATAGAGTGCAGAAAGACAGAGAACTAAGTAGAGAATGACCCTTGGTCACTAATACAAGTAGTTAATCCCAAGAACAGATGGTGAAATAGATACAATGACTAATAGGACTTCATCACATGCAAAAACACAGCAAAGGATGAAACCATTACTCCAGATCACATTAACTGGAGCCACGTCATGGAAAAAGGTTAACTCAAATCTCCTGAAGGTATAGAATTCGTTTAGATAGCAATCTCCCTTTCAAATCAGTCAGCTTTGCTGAATTGCTGCTCATGTACGAACAAAAAAATCATCCACTTTTGGCCACAGTTTATCGATAAACAAACCAAAAGCTTTGTATTAATCATTCACTTCCAAGCACAAACTTATATTTATCAATTTTCATATTACAATTAACACAAACATAAATGAACTCTTGCGGTGATAGGAGGTTCATAGCCAAACTGACTCTGCATTAATAAACATATAAATGTTTGCCCAAACAGGACACACTAACCGAATGTATATGAGAAGTATGAATAAATGATACAAAGAAAATATTTTGCATAAAATGAAAGAAAGAGCCTAAATAACAAAGGCCTGTGAAATGATAAAAGCTCCAGCAATATTCCTGCATTGACAGTGCCCAAGAATTTGAACCTTGGCAAGTAAATTATACAGTAACTGAAGATAACAAATAAAGCAATTAGATTTTAACATATGCAGTGGGAAACTCAGGTTCTCGAGGGGAATAACCTTGCATGAGTTGATGGCCAAAAGACAAAGATCACTGGATGGGTGGGTATTCACGGTGGCAAAAAGGCGAAACACTCACCCCCAACGCCCCCGCCAACGTCCCAGGACTAACACGAAGGAGGTAAATCACGGGTGGCTACTAGCCCGAACAGTGATAAGTGTATGAGAAAAGGCAGAAACCTGATTACTAGCCAGTATTTGACCCCTAGATCTCATGATGACAACACCCCATATACTAGCCAACAGTCCGTGATAGGTGGGTATTCACGTGACATATGATATGATGATCATACCAAAATATTAAATAATTTCCATATCTGTAGCCAACAACACATTCTAGCTCTCAACCAACCATTTTTAGTATTACACTTAAGTTTCTATATTATTGTTTAGAGCCTTTGAGACACGGGATTTAAGTTTCATATAGTCTACGAAGAAATTCAGACCCATGCTTTGAGAAGTAACTTTCTGCAAGGGATTATCATCATTTTTTTCAATAAAACAACTCAATGAACAGATATTAGAAAAGGGCAATACAGTGAAACCTTAAAGGATGCACAGTGAGAAGTAAATGGGCTAAAGTAAAGCATACCAAAAGTATGGAGGTGAAGCATCGTATTTCTCCAACATGTTGACTGATTACCATCTGACATCATTCTATACTTCTAGTATTAGTCTTGTTGATTGATATTGTTCTACCAACTGACATCATTCTAGACTTCTAGTGTTAGTCTTGTTGATTGATATGCTCTACCAACTGACATCATTCTAGACTTCTAGTATTAGTCTTGTTGATTGATATGCTCTACCAACTGACATCATTCTAGACTTCTAGTAGTAGCACAACTCTGCTATCTACTCCACCTACTTCAAATTTTGAGCAATTGCCCTGACAAGGCCCTATTATACAAAATGCCTAAATATAACAATTATTTTTTAAAAAAACATTGAGCAAGGTGGCCAATTCACCTTTTTCTCCAACATTTTTTCACATTGTAGCGTGTTCATCTGGTGTGAATGAAGATAAAGTGAAAAAGGAAGATATTGACAGGACTTCATTTGTCCAATGTTTACTTGGATGAAATTAGGAAGGGAAAACAAATAGGAATTGATGATCCACACTTCCGTTTGCTTCTGTTCAGATCTAGCAGAATGGGAAGAAATCAAAGTTTGGCTTGCTATCTGATCAACGTTTGCCTCCAAACCAACAATTAGTCAACAGTACAGTTGGCAAGAAATGCAGACCAATCATATCCTCATATTCAAGGACAACAACCACGAGTTCCAACTACTTGCTAATCAGTCATACTTTTGTTTTGCATATGCATGCACACACGTCTACCTGAGTTTCTTCTTCTTTTTCCCTTGCAAACTAACCTCCAAGTAACGCCAATGAAGAAGAAATATTGCAATGTCTAATTAGAAAGGAAGCTTAAGGTGATGCTTTTACTAGGATAGATGAGTGTTAAGGTGCAGCAAAAGCACTTCCTTTTTCCTTTACATCAATACTTTCTCAACTATTTTGGCATTTGATATATTTCATAAGTTTTCAATTCGTTTCTCAAACTTCTATCAGTCATGCATGGGGTAAAAATGGAAATTCATGTTTTGGTTAATTAACTGTACTTCCTTTACTGCCTTTTTAATGTTTTCTTAAGTTTTCGGGCTTTGTCTAGATGTTTTGAGGAAACCATATATGAATCATCATGGGGAACAAGAACCAGAGATTTTGCTTTTCCATTTTTATTATTTTATAAAGAGCAGTCATATGTGAGCAATTTGCAGAATCAGGGCTATGCTGGAACAATTGCCTGATTGTTACCCTATCAAACTATCACTTTTTTGAAGAATGCTTGCATAGCCAAACCTTGTCTCAATCCAACAAAATATAGGAGCTTCTTTCAAGTGATTGCTCCACTTCCAAATCTGAGCTTCCACCGATTAGCAAAACATCCAAGTTAGGCAAAGAAAGAAGAGTAGCTGGAATCACTTACCAATCCTTGCATCCGTCACACTGGACCATCAGATCATCCGGGTTGTAAGGCATCTCACACTTGCAGTACCTGACATGAACAATACAAACTCGACAGATAAAAGTACGAGCACAAGAAAGCAACCCAAAGAAGGCAAAGCGTACACTGCTACGCGATCAGGCGTGAAGGCCCCAGTGGCCGCCTTGTACTCGAAGCGGCAGAAGTAATCCTCAGAGCCCACATTCTCCAACTTGGTGTAGTTTTTGAAGGTGTGGACGACACACTTGCCCTCGATGGTGTGCGCACTCTGCACGTCATAGTGGTCGGAGAGGAACAGCTCCTTAGCGCCATGGAACTGGCGGCGGCCACCCATGGACTCCTCAGGTCGGTAGTACCACCGAACCTTCACCCTCACGTTATTACGGTGGTCGGCCTCGATCTTCTCCACTCGCGCCACGTACGGCGGCTTGTCCGACTCCGATGGCCGCATCAACACGCAGTCGCCGACTACAATACAACCCCCACGCGTCCAGAACAAATTAGCAGCTAAAAAAAAGAGAAAGTAACAGATCAAAAAGCACACCGATTGCACGGAAAACAAGGCTGTACCTTCGACGACCTTGTTGGTGCCCCTGATGGTGTAGGAATCGAGGTCCTTCTTGCCGGGCTTGGTCTTGGCCATCAGCTGAAAGCGGAGCGGAACCGAGCGAGTGAGAGTCTCCAATGAGTCTGCGCAATGGTGACGAGAACGCGGATCAAAGAGGAAGGTGAAAGGACGTCAAATGGAGTGCCAATGGAAACCCTAGAGAGAGAGAGAGAGAGAGAGAGAGAGAGGTGGCAAAGAAATGTCTCGTTGGGGAGAAGTTTTTTTATTTTATTTTTTAATTCAGATATGGTATCTGAGCCTTGATCCAATGGACGGTCCGATCCCGTGATCAATAAATAAATTCGAAAAATATAAATAAATTCTGGCATGACATCATCTACGATACATGACAATCATCCTTTCGCTTACAGCAGCAACATACCCATGGGGCGTTGAACTTGGCTACAAAAGTTAAGAGAAGAGAAGCGTCAATGAATTTTAGTGGACGGTCTAACGTTAAGAATTACATTAAGAATGGAGCATTGGGGGGAGAAGTTATTTTTTTTTAATTAACACTACGTAATAATTAATTTTAAAAATAATCAATTTAATTATAATTTTTTTTATTAATTATCAAGATAAATCCGCTCATAACTAATGGCATCATATCCTAATATTTCATATTTATCATCTGAAAATATCCACATTACACTATAATTGAAAATTAAATTATAGTTAAAAATTAAATCCTAAATATTTAGGAGACTATATGAGCGTCGTTGAATTATAGTCTTGGACATTGGGGAAAAATCATTCATTCGACAAAAAGATAAAATTTATCATCTTAATGATCCCTTCACTACTATTCTACTTTATTAAAAGAAAGTAAATCAGAAAATCATCTATACAGTGATCAATTTCATCATATTCTAGATGATCATGAGAGATAAATTATTATAATAATTATAAAAAATTTATTATTCATTAATTAATTAAACATCTCGGAAAAACAAAAAAGTTATTTATTTACTAACCGGGCATCTCCGGGAGAACAAAGAAGTTATTGCTAATCACTAACGTGGTAATTAGGCAGCATCATCCACGCGTCGCTACCGCAAATTTTCCATATCATCGTCTAAGTTCATGGCATTTTACTCCAGAGGAGGAATTTTAATTCAGCAGAGACGGAGGGAATGGCCATTAACAAGTTCCAAAAAAAGCAGAAAGCCTTTAAATAGGAGAAGGCTAGCGCTAAATCTAAACTAATCTTTTTCCCGTTTCTCCATAAATATAGATTTTCAGCAGCATCAATTCTTAGAAATAATTTTGCCAATTTTTCTTTTAGATTTTTCTAATTGAAAGTTGATTTCACAGTAAAATTCACTATTCACTTCAAAGTCTGGATACAATCATGTTGTTGTTAATGAGCCACAAACAAATAAATTATCAATTGGCCGCTATAACACTTTTTTTTTTTCAATCAACAATTTGAGGGTCTGACGTAAGTTGGAGGCAGAGAGGGGCAGTGTTCATTCATATTTGCATAAGGGTCAAGGGTGTTGTATTCGGGCAGCTCCATTCTGTACTCCCCTAGTATCTGGCAGAAAGGAAGCTTTTCCTCCTGTGAATTGCACCAGCTTGGTAATCGTGTCTGGTTGTTCTCAAATATGTTCAGCATGTAAGCATCGCGAATCTGCCGGATGGAGAGCAATATACAATAAGGGCAAGTGGTGCATTCTAGTGGAGCCAAGAAATCTGATCATCCTGGATGAACTTTGTACTTACAGTGAATTCAGTGACTTGTATGGAGTTGGCAAGTGGGCCAAATATTCCAGCCTCCTTGTACATTTCCAGAACAAAAGCAACACAAGTCGTAGATTTTCCATCACTATAAACCCAATCGTCTTGTTCGGGCATGGTAAGCAACTGATCAAAGGTCATTCCACGACTTTCAGTCTCAATGATAATCTCATGCAAGTCAAATCCCTGAAGCAAAACCAGGTTAGCTACCCAAAGGAGATTAACATTTCTGTTTCTATTTTAATAGTACAAGGCTCAACCAAATTAAAATATTCATTGTTAGCCAAAAATCAGATGAAGGGTAGCAGAGTGGACAAGTTAATGAACAGTAAATAAGACGGTATAAAAGGTTCCCAGCATAGTATTAGACATGCCAACCAAGGGTTTATAGCATTCGCGGTGGCAGAAACTTACAACTGCATTTCAATTTCAGGTTTAATTTTTTGTAATCAGTTTCCAAAACTATGGTAAGATTACCAAAACTTCACAACAAAGTCGTTTGAGTGGTGGAGAGCTACCAAGTCATCTAAAAAATAAGCAATTGATCACAGTACTTAAGATTAAAACTGAAGCTAGACTACAATGGAGGCGCTTCTTGATTTCATGCTTATACAAATGTTTGTTTTATGGTCATCATGTGAAAAAAGCCCCAGCAAATTAGTATAAATTTTCACTTGTTAAATCAATGAACTCCACGTGAATCACTAATATAAGTGAAAACTTTATCATACCGCTACCATTTCATCCTAGATCGACTTAGGGAACAACATTTGGTGGGCAACCATATGAGCTTTTTTTTTAAAAAAAAAAGGCGAAAGATAGTTGTTTGAACTATTTACCCACCCAAACATATTCCTTGCACTTGGTGTGCAACCCTAGTGAGCATTTTTCATATTTTACAAAAGCAAAGGACTATTATCACACCCAAACATATTAACTTGGACTTTGCTACATGATTTTCTTGGGAAGTTACTTGTGGTTAAGAGCAAAGTATTTCTATTCCTAATGTTGTATTAAGTATTATCTTAAAAAGATTTATCTTAAAGTAAACTTAATGAACTCGATGGACTCACATAATTGTCATGGGATTTGGAAAACGAAAACAAGATTGTGCTAACTCATCTTCTACTAGACTTGGAAATTTCATGTATGATAGCAAGACAAATACCCTTGGTTTCATGAAGCTAAACATAAAATTGTACAAACAATATATTTAGTTCCAGAATCTTCTCCACCATGTTGAGATACCTTCAAATTTCCATATTACCTTAAGTCCTATTATCACATCCATCGATCAAGTCAATGCATGTATATTATTCAGATCCCGAGGTGAATCCACAGCAGCTGTCGAGCATGTCAGCCCTACCTAGAAACCTTGCATGGTTCATTAATTCATAAGGGATTCCTATATTTTCATTCATACACTTGTGAAGTGTTTCCCCACATAGTGGGATAAGGCTCGGTTGTTGTTGTTGTTGTTGTTGTTGTACACTTGTGAAGTGTTTAAAGTAGACTAGATTGTTGGAAGCCCAAAAGTAGATCCACTTAGGAGTATAGGTTTTTTTTTAAAAATTATAAACACCAGCAAAAGTCAAAGACGAACTCCAGCTTCAATATCATGTTAAGTTGTATATTTTATATCATTAACAGTTCTCAAGGTAAATGACTACCTGAGCAGAAGCTAGGGGTAAGCAAAAATTTGATAAAACCGAATTAACCGAACCGACCCGAATTTTGAAATTCGGTTCAGTTAATTGTTTTTTTTTAAAAATTCGGTTCGATTTTCGGTTAATTCGGTTCGGTTTCAGTTTTAAATTTCGTAATTCAGTTAAACCGAATAAGAATATTAATTTGATTATTTTTTATTTAAAACCGAAATTTTATATCAGTTCGGTCGGGTCAGTTTTCGTAGGAAAATCGGTTGGTTCGAAAAAAAAATTGGTTTGTTCGGTTTTCAGTTTGTTTGGTTCGGTTTTGACCGAATACTCAGCCCTAGCAGCAGCAGAAGCAAGAGGGAATCACAATTTGAATAATATCTGAGATTTTGCACATAACTCCTTAATTTAACCAAATTGCATGAAAAATCATTTTAATAAGAGCAAACAGGCAAAAATATTTTACTATATATACTTGCATATTTGCATAGGCAAGAAAACTTAGAAGCAAATATTTCCATTTTGACTTCTTACTCAAAGATAGTTACTACCTAGCTGGAATTCCTCAGAAAACAAAGATCTAAAGTTAAAACTAGAAATATTTCACTGATCTGGTTCAAGTACCTCAGTTCCAAGTCGTTTGTTGAGGGCTTCATTCCACATATTAGCAGCATAGGCAGGTTGCAACCTGGCCCACATGGACATAACAGACATTACCTGGAAAACAGATCATTGAAGAAAATATTTAGATGACCAAGGAAGACCCTAAATAACGCATATTTGCATTAAAAAAATGAATAAGCTAAATAGCAAGATATAGTCTGTACAGGGTGGTATACAATGGTACATAACAGCCCTGATGATTACTGGTAGTCAGATCAAGTTATACCTGTCCATCAACTCAATAGACAACATTGTTTTAGTTTCCCTCTTTTTTGTCTTTTCCACTCCTCTCTCTCTCTCTCTATTACCTCTCAAGCTCTCTGGCTCTCCTTTGCAAATAAGCTCCTTTTTTTCTCTCCTAACAGAAACCAACACATATCAACTGTTGTTGAGTCAATCAGTAGCTTTCCAGTAACCAATCAGTTTTGAGCATGGACCAGTACTTGAAACCATGGCTCACATTCAAGAATCTTGAAGGATTAATTGTAAACCCACAATTATTTTTGCAACAAGCGAGAGTGGAAACCATCAATTCTTTATTTAACTCCAGATGGAGGTAGATGAGACTAAGAAGCTTTACAAAATCCTTAACTCCTAAACCACATCTGATTTTGTCTCATAATACCAAGACCGTTCTAAACTATCATAGGGCTCTACATCCCTTCACTAAATTTCCAAAAAAAATCCTATGCATCAAATGTGAGAATAGTTCTCAAACGTTATCTAGAAATTTGTCGTATATGATTTATGTTGCAGTCGAAAAACCAAAAGAGCATTTGATCCGAGCATCAAACATCTGTCCAAGATGCAGAGGTAATGAGGAAGGGGATACAATCATACAAAGCTACAACAATAAAGAAAAGTTAATCTGAGTCAATTAACTGTTTGTATTTAGTAAACCTATAGGTACATAGTACTTTCCCAAAGAACTACACTTATGTCAACGTTCAAACTCTTACATATCCACATAACAAGCGTAGTATAACAAGTATTTCAAGAAATAGAATCTAAATTAATTGGGACAACAAAATTGGTTAGTGAGATTGGAACCATTCATCAAAGTGTTTTTTTTCAGAAAGAAATAAAAAATCATATAGAATACAAGGAATAATATGAATCAAGATTTCACAAAATAAAATCTTAATAACGAAAAGTTCAATGTAATGTTTGCTGTTTCTTTAGTATATGAACATTTAACAGAAAAGATTGTGTTACAGTAAGGGAAAATGTAGAAGCTAAGATATATATGCTAAACTGTAAAGAAAAACAGGTGCAAATTTAACATGTATCCAGAATCTAATAAAAAAAAATGAAAGAAGTGTGACAAATTAATAGATAACATTAGCAATAACAAAAGTATCCAAATTTGTAATTTGATGAATCTTTATTACGCTCATACCAAATTAGCATCGAGGGGAGGCGGATAATTATCAGATATGGTATCAATCCAGCTAAATATCATGTTGTGATACCCATAGGGTTTTCCAGACATGCTATGAGCATAAGCCCATGCTTCTGTTTCATTGAATTTTGCACTCAAGTCTGGATGCAAAGGAAGAAGTGCTATTTGAGGGTTAGAATCATCCTTCAGTGCCAAGTCCCACCACTCATCCCATGGAATCACCACAATAATCTCCTCTCCCTGTCAGGACACCCTAGTCAGTTAGAAACCTGGAGAGAATGAGCATTTAATGAGCAGTTTAAATGTCATCATTCGCTAGAGAAAAGATCATAAACATTAAAGTAACACATAATACAAGTTGAAGACATTTAATGGACTTTCAAATAACAATAAAGCACAACAGTAATGATTCTAAACTTAAAGTTGGATTTGTAAAATCTCTCAAATACCTTCTCATTCTCATGTCCAGATTCTCCGACCCATAGATTGCCCATGCCATCCTTTAAGCAAACTGCTGTATGCCCAGCAAATGCACCAGTCACCCATTTTTCTAAAGTTTCAAAACCACCCCAGCGACCACGTATCTTTGATACTGCTAGGAAATCACCCGAATGAATATCCTCTACTCTAACTGTAGTCTGATGAGCTCGAGAACGTTTCTCAAAGGTGGCATCCATATGCTTCTCCAAGAATGCTAAATTAGCGTTCTGACCCCAGCCAGTGTTGGAAAAGAGAGGTAAAATATCAACCAAAGATAACAAAGTCCCAAGCATTCCCGAGGGCATGAGAAATACAGATATGCCATGTTGTTTAACCTGAAGAACATTATAAGATATTAATTATAACTACTCTCAGGAAAGAAGAAAAGTCATCAAAATTTACATATTCCATTTCCGCTGGCTCTTCCCATGACTTTATCACTAGCGTGTGTTCTCGAGCTGAGAAATAATAATCCCACGTTATCCTGTATGGTGTTGCAAATACATAGAGATCCATACATGTCCAGCTATGTGCCGCATCAGTCTGCAAGAGAAAAGAAAATTTAACATCAACTTGAACCATTACTCCAAATGATATTCATCAAAGTAACCTGAAGTAGACAAGACAAGAAAGCAAAATAACTGAGGCGTGCTACATTGCAAAGCTGTTAGAGGGTTAACATATATGTTTGCAGTGCAACTTCATTCAATTTGAATACAATCAATAGTTTGTACCATTAGCACATAAAGAAAGCAGGACAAAAAGCTGGAGAACATATCAATGTAATAATCACTCACGCGAAAACATAAAATGAAACTAACCAGAGACATAATTCAAGTTATCTAAATATATTCTTAAAAAACGGAATTTGCCTTGATATGGAGGATTGCGCTACCGTTTGCGCTTTCAAGGTAACCGTCTTCAACATGTTCGACGAATTCAAGTCGCGCCTCGTTCTCGAAGAAGCAGGCGCCCTTCCAGCCGACGGCCGCGGCATCGGGGAAGACGGATCCGACATAGGAAGGTAGGAGGTCGACGGCGCTGTGCAGGTTATTCATGACCGGCCAGGAGATTTGGCGGGGGAGGATCGGGAGCAGGTCGTTGACGCGAAAGGGAACCTTGAATGAGATCGCAGGCGAGCCGCCCAACCCGAAAGCCAACGCCAACCCTAGCCATAGGAGCGGCCAAAGCGGCGAGGGAAGGGAAGAGGCGACCGCCACCATGGCACGGAAGGGTTCCGATTCGGAATCCTCTTCGTCTCCTCCTCCTCCGTTGTGGTTGCCCCTTTTCGGTACGGCCGCAGAAATTTTCGATGCTTAAATAGGCGACAAAATAATTAACAAGGCCGCTCGGCTGCCGTTGTGTTTGACGATGAATTTAGATTTGATAAATCAAAATAATTATGAGAAATTAATAAAGAAAATCAATTGCAAAGCTGCAAAAATTTACTATGCGAAGTGTTTGAGGTAAAATATACAAATGTGCATAAATCAATAAAAAATAGACGAGAAAAATGTCAACGGTGCTAAGAAAGCACGCGTTTGTGTTCCTCTTCTCCCCCGTCACGGTGCGTCCTCGTCGTCGCTGCTCGAATCCGACCTGACGTTTCGCGACAAGAAGTTCGGCGGCAAGTGGGGAAACCGCGCCACCGGTTTCCTGTCTCTCGCCGACGCTTCTGCGGGCGGCTTGTTCTTCTTCTGCAGGTTCCGGGCGATGTCGACGCAGGCCTTGTCCACCATGTTCAGGAAGTCCCTCACGGTGACGAACAGCCGCAACGGGTGGGCTGCGTTCGTCCTGGAGGTTCCAGGGTGGTAGTATTCCGTGACGCCCCTCACCAGCTCCATCACTCGCCCCTGCTCTTCTCTCGTCGCTCGTAGCCCCTCCTCCGCGGTCCCGACGAACGCCCGCATCTCCCTCGTGAACCCGTCGCCGCCGCATGAGTCCAGGAACTGCTTGATCTCAGCCAAACGGGCGCCTAGAGAGGCGCAGGTCCCCGCGAGGGATTCTGGGTCGACGCCGGCCGCCTTCTTGACGCTGGCGAAGTCGTCGCTGATCCCGCCGACGACGGGCAGGCCCAACTTGATGTACTCTTTCTCCCTCTCCTCCCTTGTGCCGGCGTCACCCCGGCTGGTCGTGCGGTCCAGGGTGGTCGGGCCGTGGCTATCGTTGCGGTTCACCACTAGGCGCTTGCCCTCTGACCGAACGACCTCCTCCACTACGAAGTGCAGCAGCGTCGTGCTCCCGTCGGTGCTCTTCACATCGGAGAGCTTGCAGAGGGCGGAGAGGTTGAAGGCCTGGGCATTGCCGCGGGAGGTGCCGGCGTTCATGAGATTGCCGGCCTTGAGGACAGCTTCAAGTAGCTTGAGCAAAAGGCCGCGCATCTTGAGCTCCTTGCACGCCGCCTCCATCGTCTGGAGAGACTGCCGGAGCTGCGTCACCTCGTGCTCGTAGTTGGCCCGGAAGAGCATGGCATCAAAACGGGCGAAGGGAGAGGACACGGCGCGGAAGATGTGGAATAAGAAGGACTCCGCCTCGGCTAACTTGGCGGGGTTTCCGTCGTAGTTTCGGATCAAGGCCTCCTCCTCCTCGGCGGGGGCAACCTTGGTGAGGCGCTCGAGGACATCCGCAGGTAGGCCGCCGCCATCGACGAGGGCTTCGAGGATTTCGCTGCGGCCCAAGGACAGGGAGCGGAGGACGATGGCGATGTTCTGCGATCTGCGCTGGTCGAGCAGGGAGATCGTGGCGGTCGGCATGCTGGGCCCAGCTCTACCGCCGGCGGCGGAGGATTTCCTGTTAGTCGTCGCTATTGTGCCAAACAGGACTTCCAATATGTCCTCGTCGAATCTGAAAGAGTGAAAAAAGCTCAGTTAATTCCACAGAGAGCATATTGACTCAGTCGAGCGTATTGATTTGACCACGTGGTCAGTTTAATTCTCAATCTAGTAAATGCATCAGACACCTTCCTGTTAACTAATACCAAATCTTAGGAGGATTAGGAACTAGTTCTACCGTCTATGCACGAAATTGAGAGAGTCTAGCAACACTCATGCAAGTTAAGTAAATTGAAAACTTCGAACTTGTAAAGGATGCACAGGCTACGGACAAGCAAACATGGATTTGTCTACTGAAAATAACGTAAAGTGAGTAAATTGAAAACTTCAAACTTGTAAAGGATGCACAGGCTACGGACAAGCAAACATGGATTTGTCTACTGAAAATAAGGTAAAGTGATAGTTATCAGAAGAATCCATGGAATTGGTCTGTGATTAGGTGGATTGTGGTACCTAAAGTAAGTATCCTAGTCAATGTTGGCATTACAGCAAACAGGTGAGATTCATGATTCACCGTGGCGTTTGCAGTTTACCTGAATGAGCCGTCTGTGATCTTGTCCCAAACCATCGAGTGCTGGGCGTTCGCCGGGTTCACCTTGTCCCAGGGAAGCGGCTTCAGCTTCTTCGTCGAGGCATCCTCTGGGACTGCGGCGGCCGATGACACCGGCGGCACGGGCGGTGGCCTCCCGGACGGGCCGCTGGACGTACGGCCTCCGCCAGTTGGAGGAGGCAAAGAAGGTCGTGATGGAGCTGCTGGCAGGGTTTTCCTCGGAGGAGGAGGAGGAGGTGGAGGAGGCCGTGCCGGAATTGATTTCGCGACTGGTGGGGGAGGAGGTGGTGCAGGGACCTCGCTCGATTTCGTCATCGTCGGAGGCGGCGTGGATAAAGAGGCCGAGCTTGACGTAATCGTCGGTGGTGGGAGAGGAAGAGACGGAGGCGGCGCTGGAGATAATACTGAGGACCCCGAATTCAATCTTCTCGGCGTTCGAGGTAATGATGCCTGGTGGAAAATAGCCACATGTTTCGCGCTCCGAGCGGATGTGGTTGCGGCGGCGGCGGCGGCATACGAGAACTGAGACGGCGCGCTCCGCACCGAAGAAATGGACTGCGACGAACTTATGCTGCCAGCGGGAAGCAACGTCCTTTCTTGTATCCTCCGCCGGTTTTCCGGGGGCGATAGCGATCCATCAGCACCAGCTCCACCACCACCATCGCCTTCTCCAACCGAGCCGGAGGCATCCAACTGGTTACGGCAGAAGGGGCACCTCTCCTCCCTGAAATCGCGCCAGTAGATGGCGTCCAACCCATTCTCGTCCACATCGAGGGTCGACGCGGGCTGAAGCTTGGGCCTCGAACTAGCGCGTTCGGGGAGGGCGACATCCGCGACTCTGACCTGGAAGCGCCGGGCGAGGAAGAAGAAGGCCGAAAAGAGAAGAGCGCAAAGGGCGATGCTGCCAGCAGCTGTGACGGCGACGGCGACCCTCACTTTGGATCTGCAGGATCGGGGAGGTGCAGAATTCGAAGTCGGGGCCAGCGCCGGCTCTGGCGAAGGAGGAAGGAGAGGAGGCGGGATTTGGGAGGAGGGGGCGGCGAGGGAGGGGAACTGGACTTGGATGTTCCTCTGCGACTGGGCGGCGGAGATCGCAGCGGAGGTGAGGAAGAGGAGGAGTGAAGGTATGAGCTTCGAAGCCATGGATCAAAAAAGGAAGGAAAGAATCAGAGGGAGGACGAGAAAAGACAGGTTTTTAAATGGGAAAACGTCGAGGTGGTTTGGCGACGACCACGCGGTTTGAAAAGACGGCGTCAACGGGCGGTAAAGCAAGCGAGAAGAAGATGCGCGGAGACAGTTTTGACTCGTGCCAAATCCAAAACTTCTTGGCCAAAATTAAAATGGCGTTTTTTTATCACCGTTAAGATAATTACCTGCATTAAAAAAATATATATATTTTAAAATGTTTCCTTATTAAATTATTCCTGTATTATAATAACTTTTAATTAAAATTGCTAATCTACCTATTTTAATGTTATAAAATATTATATGATATGTTTTTTATTGATAAATATAAATATATTAAATTAAATAATTAAAATTAGGATAAATGTGTCTTTCTTATCTATCGAATCGTTAAAGAGAAATCCTATATTAATTTTTTTATTAAAAAGGTACTCCACTCATATAAAATGACTCCCGTTTTAATCCAGTTACAATGTAAATATTAAATTTTAAATTTTAAAAATTCATAATTTTTGACTTAGTTAAATTATGACACATCATATATTAAATTAAAATTAATTCAAAGATTTATAATTAATTATACGATGGAACCAATAAAGATCAAATTTCAAATTTAAAAAATATCATTTAAATTATTTTAATCATAAATGTTACAATTATATGATAGCTCAATTATAACCGCTATAGATTCGTAACTGTTGTAACTGTTATAACACGTTAATTTAAGTGAAAAAAAATAAAAAAATATAATAATAAAAATAAATGGTCACTATATAATGAAAAATAGTAAGATAATTATACATGAAATGGAATGTTTTTTGATAAAAAAAATCAAAATAAAATACTATCAAAATGAAACGCTATCTTGATAATTCCAAAAAAACGTCTTTTGACTAGTGCCCTTAAAATTATAAGTCCTTCATATGCACAATAAAAGATTACCTCTATTTTTAACATCATCATATTTTATAAAAAGCATGTATCCAATGTTCATATAATATTTAGATATTTGAGTGTAATGCAAATAAAATTCTAAAAATTATTATTTTAATCTTTATAATCTTTTGACGATGACCTTAGAAGATATTGAGGTTTGGAAGCCTCCAAATCTGATGTATCGTGCATGCAGAGTCTATCCTCCTAGCTCTATTCGAAGTTCCACGGGCTTATTGGTGCATCTACTTATAAGCACTTTTAAGTGTAGTCATACTCCTTATTATTCTCAATTATAAAAAAATAATTAATTAAATAATATTAAATTTAAAATAATCGATCTAATCTTATAAAAAAATTTCATTAACCGCTAAGATAAATTAGAAAGCATCGCGATGGGCGACTCAAAAACTCAGCATCCTATGATTATGCGCTTCATTTGAAAAAAAAAATCTATAAATATATCATAGTAGGGATCGAATTATGAATACCCGAATGATAACTTGATATCTTCCGCTGCAAGGTCGTCTCAACCATTCTTGAGGCCTTGGGCAAAAAAAATAATTAAGACCTAAATATTTTTTAAAAAATAAATATTAATTTTTAAAATATAAATTTTTATATATAATATTAGTATTAGAGACATTTAATTTTATTAGTAATTTTTTTTAAAAAATAATCATTCATTATAAAAGATTTTTTTTGTAATTGGAAGTAATAACCAACTAGGCTATGTATCAATAACTTTATCTTTATCAAAACTTACTTCTTTATTAATAAAATTTAAATAAAAAAAATTATGTTAAACTTTCAAATATAATTTTAAATTATAAAATAATATATTTGTCTAATGAATATTTTTAAT
>JBBUKS010498201.1:0-14565 GCA_038050645.1 Hedychium gardnerianum
GGATCAGTATTCTAAGGCCCGCTTCTCATTGGAGGGAAAATTCCCTGCAATGCGCCGTAGCTGAGATTCAAACCTTAGACCCCTTGATTAACCATTGGAAAACTTAACCATCGCACCATTGCCCCGGGGGCTTTAAATATTGTATATAAGTGTTATATACAAGAGGATAATATTTAAAATATAATAATCTAAATTTGTCGGTAATTATACATTAAAGTCGGAATCTTTAATTTAAAATAATTAGCGTGGTTATATTCCGAATGAAACGATCTTATCTAGATTGTTAATAATGAGATTATTGGAATGAAAGTATTTTATATAATTTGATTATATATAAGACTGGAAAATGATTAATTTTGAATCTCTAGTAATTTCCGTGATAAGTAGAGCATTCCTTATTAATCAATGATTTCTTGGTATATTGGAAATACAATAAAATAAATAGTCGAAAATATTAATGTACAAAATGAAATTCATTCCTTCATACAAAAATGTCAAATAAACAGTTCCCTTAAATGTTGATTTGGGACTTGAATAATAAGAGCGTTTAATTTATGATTTGATCATAAATACATTATTCATTAGAGAATCAAGAAATAGATATAATTAAAAAGGTTAACTGAAATTATCTAGATTTGAGTATGAATCTTTTATGGAGTATGATTTGTATGTAATGACTATATATCAATGGACTAGTTTTATATCAATAATTTTAAGAGTTCAATTCTAGAATTCCAGATTTATAGTGGAGTAATTTTGAAATTAATAATATTGATATACTAATTAAAGAGTTTAATTTATTATCAATATTATTGGAATTTGAGATTATAGGTCGTTCATGTTCCATCTCCATATTATTTTGAACACTTATGATAAAAATATTGAATTTATTAACTTAGAATTGTTGAATTTTAATTTACTACACATCCTTAATTTAGTGGATAAAAAAAATTATAAAGAAAAATGTTTTCTTTTATAATTTTGTACCAAAATTCATATTTTCTTTCAATCAATTAATTTTTTAACTAACTACACATCCTTAATTTTTTGGTAATCCAAATATCCAACTTTTCGAATCGATTAATCTTGGAGGTGATCGGCTTGGCACCATGGAAGTTGCCCACCGACCATCAGGATAAATCAGGAAGCGCTCACGGAGGCTCATCCAAGTGGCTAACGTTAAATTCCTGTAGTACACCGCAGCTGGATTCGAACCTTAGATGTCCAAGTTAACCACTTGGAGGGCCTAACCGTTGCACCGTAATCTAGGGGCAGGTCTATCCCCTTGCTATTCTATGGGAGGTGAATATTATTATAATTAATAATATTTATATGTGATATATATTAGATATATAGATAAAGAGTATAAATGATGATTTTAAAAATTATGAATTTTTAATAATCATACCGATAATATATATATAGAGAGAAATGATATGTTACCCGACGGTGCACTGCACGACTCATCTGCGACTGCGATCCAAGCGCCTAGATAAATTCTAGGCGCCTCTTACTTTTTTTTAGGGACGCCTGGATTTGATCCCGTCATCTCTATTTAATTTTTTGTTTCTGATTTTTTAAAAATCTTAAATTCCTTAAATCCTATCCGTAAATATTATATACCCCAAATTCTAAATCCTAAACTGTAAAAAAAATAAAAATAAAATACGCACCCTAAATACTATATCCTAAACACTAAAACCTAAATCCCAAATCCTAAATCCTAAATCCTAAACCCAAAGCTTAAAAAAAATAAAAAAAAAATTACTCGCACTAAATACTATATACTATACCTCATGTGCACCTTTTCGTTTTTTTAGCTTGAACACTATAACCCAACCCCTGAACCCTAAAGGCAAAATCTTATTGGCTTAACCCCGGACCTAAAAAAAATGTTGTTTTAGAATTGAGGCGCCTAGAACGATTCCAGGTGCCTCAATCGCGGACGGAAGCGGCATGCAGCATATCAAATCCGTATATATATATATATATATATATATATAAGCCCTAAAAAAAATATATTAACACTAGATGCTCACAGGGTGCTTATAGATGGGTGTGCAGCATATCAAATCCGTGTGTGTGTATATATATATATATATATATATATAAAGAGTTAATTATAATATAAAAGGGAGATTATAATGGTGTGATCCATGCTTTTTGATAGATAAGTAAAATCAAAATAGTAGGGATGCCCACACGTCTGTTCATTGGTACCAGAGAGTAGGCGTGGAAGATCTACGGTGTTAGGGATCTTACTCTATTGGTTGTACTCGAGCTCACCGATTCTATTACTGTATATTTTCACAATACTTGATTTTTATTTCAATATAGATATTGTATGTTGAATAATTTTTGAAGAAAAATTGTTAAAGTATGCAATACAATCTGAGCTTCCGCAATATAATTTTTCAAAAAAAAAAAATCGGTTTATGAAACCACATTTACTTTATCAGAAAACATAGGAAACTGAATGTTGAAGTATCGGTAATGACTTAGATGACGAAATAGCTTCTGAATGTTCCTCTACTACTTCTTTCATTTTGCAATATTTAGTATAAATGTACACATTTGACCTGTTACATGAAAATTTAAGAATAAAACTACAAAATTCTTGGTTCTGGACACTTGATATCTCTTATGATCCCAATAGTTGAATGGTGACAATCATATCGACCAACTAACAACTAATTTGGATTCTTCAGGTAATGGACTATGCTTCCCTTCCCAATTTCTGTAAAAGAAATGGCTCCGGATCGTCTCACGATTCTTCTTCAGATTTGGACAACTGCTACTCCCTCAACCACCCCTTCCACCAAGAACTTTATAGCTACACCGTGCAGCAGGCGCGAACCAAGGACCCCCTCATCAAGCAAGGCTCACTTCACGTAGATGTGCCTGAACCAAACCCCGAGGGAACAGAGATCATGAAGACGATACAGTCGGAACTTCACAAGATTGGGAATCAGAATGGTATAACCCACTCATTGAGTGGTCTGCGGATTGACAACCTATGAAGTGTTTATCGGAAGGAAGAAGGATCATTTGAAGGTGCTTTGCTTGGGGGTTTTCACCATGAAGATAACTTGGGGGAGCGGCTATTGTTTTGCACATGCCTAAACCCAAAGTAATAAGGGATGTAAACTCCTTGCTTTCTCGATAAACAAAGCGGGAAAGGAAATTTGTGTAATATGAAGTGCTAAACCTGTAGGATATTAAATTGGAATGTTAACACTTTGAAGAAAGGTTACTTTGCCATAATTGTTCTTCTTCTTCCATTAGTCTTGGTATTTCCTTGCTGTTGTTGCTTAATTACTTGCAAGTATACACCTATATTTGATAACTAGTTTTTTTAGATTCGAAATGCTTTGGTATCTCTAAAATATAGTTTAAGATGCAAAAAATGTAAAGGAGTAGATTTTTTTTTTTTTAATAAATATGAATAAAATTATAATCTGATCCTTCGTCGGAATCCTGCATTGCATCGACGGAACCGTGATAACTTTTTTTTTAGGATTCAGGACAAACGTTAATTTTTTTTTTAAGTCAATTCAAATTAAGTCAACTTGGTTTGGAATTTTGAGAAAAAAATCTGACCAACCGACCACAGACCACACCCATCACTCCATCAGCACCTGCCGATTTCATCCACAAATGTACCTATCCGCCTCGTTGCTAAGATTATAAACAAGTCAAGTCGAGTTAAGTTTTAGAATATTCAAACTTATTTAATAAGATAATCGAACTAAGCCGAGCTGAACCTAAAATGAATCAAGCTTTTGAAATGATTGTTCATGTTTGGTTTGGTTTATTTTTTATGAGTTTGAGCTTGTTTGAAGTTTGGCTTGAACTTGATTCGTTTAGATGTTATCAAACTCTTACTTCAAACTTGGCTTGAGTTTGGTTTGTTTAGATGTTATCGAGCTCTCAATTCAAGTTTATTTGATTGTTTGAAATTTTTACTTGTTTGATTGATTACTGAGTTTGATAATTCAAACTTATTTTTTTTATTTAGCATGTTAATAAGAGTTTTATTAATGAATATGATTGTTCATGAACGTTGTTCACGAACATTAACGAACTGAATACATATATGTTCAAGCTTGTTTGTTTAATTTAACGAGTTGTTCAAGTTTGTTTGTTTAATTAATCTTGCATATATTGAACGAACATAAAAAAGTTCTTATCAAACTGAACATCAAACTTGTTCACGAATGTTTGGTTCATTTACAGCCCTACTCGTGGCCGGAGGGAGAGGGGAAACCAGAAACCACCAGCAAGTAGAAAAATAGAACAAATCTCCCTGCACAATGACCGAGCTAGAAATTTTATAACCCCCGAACTAATTTTGAATGGACGGATAAACAAAAAACTTCAAACTATCTTCTTCTTTCTCTCGTATGTTCTTCCTTTCTCCCGTCGCAAATCCAAACCGCATTTCCTCCTCAACATCGTCAGGCCCCGGGCTGAAGCTCGGTTAGGGCAAAATGTGACTCCGCCCCTGCCCCAACGGTAAGCAAACGTTGGATAGATTTACTAGATATATAATCCAACAAAAATAAAATAAGATTCACATAAAATCCACTCTAAATAATACTTTCGATAAACACATGAACCAGTTTAGGCCAACCAGACCATGTTTCAAGGCAAATAGACAGATCGAACCAGAATTTTCATAGACAGTAACAATACTTTTACAACAAGTAGAACTAGTGAAAGGGCTCGACTTCATTTTGTTCAAAAAATATCGCAAACAACTTGAGATTCAGAATCAAACCACCTTCATGTCTTAGCTGTGCTTGAGGCGAAGCTCTAAGCTTTTATGCGCACCATGAACGAACCTGTTGTCAATCAACAAAATGTTTTCTGATAACTTTTGAGCAGTGTACTGTTTGCAAGTAATAGAAATGGAAGATTATGGTATTATAAGATTGTGTGAAGACTTACAGAAAGGAAGATTCGATGAATCGGCAGATACAGCACAAGGAATCCCCAAATTTGACAGGGCTCCCCTTATAATTCCGCAAGGATAGTACAGAAGCAGGTTTGTGGCTTCAGAAGAAGAGCCCTGAGATCCCTCATCGTTGACTGATGATGGATCGACCGATATGCGAGTGAGCCAACGAAAACTGTTATCTTGCAGAACAAAAGTGCCCTGCCACAGTACCAACATGGTTCACGACTTCAAAATGAAAAAAAGAAAATGCAACTGAGGTTGTGATTCTTCTTAAACTGTTAAACATATTACCCTGTGATTGGTTTTCAAGTTATCGATCTGTTTCTTAAACAGCTCTTGCCAAAACTCTTTGCATATAAATTTAATCGCCTCTAGATGATCATTAAATCGAGGGCGCTCCATAGTGTACCTGTTCAAAGATGAGTAGAACATAACACGTTGATAAAATTACAAAAATTTGAAAATACAACATATCATATTTTCAACTTCCAAATAGTTTGTGTACTTGGATTTATCAGGACTAATACATTTAGTCAATGACCTGCCATCAGCTACTGTTGATCTGACCTACTAACAAGAGAAATGATCTCAGATGCAAGCTTTTGACAACTTTGAAAATCCAAGACACTAAACACAATATAGAAGTATAGATATTTACTTAGGTTATATGATCCTGACCCCTTAATTCGAGTACAAGAAATGGCAGTCCAATGATGATTTTTGTAACCTTGTTGATACCATCACCTATGCCTCTGGAAATATTGTTTATCTAAGCAAGTTCAAAGTATCACTCTATATGGAGTTTCGGTCTCGAGTTGGAATGGCACAATTACAGTTCCACACCATACCAACACACTACATGCTTCAAAGAGTGCTAAGATCAAGTCAAATGAGTTTTAAGCCCATAATTCACTTCCACTTAACTTGCACACACGTTCAAAAAAAAAACCAATGATAATTAAAAACTCAATTGAGTTCAAATTATAAAGCTAAAAATTATAAGAATATAATAAGATAATACCACCAAAACTGAGCCGGCACAGAGACATGTGGTCATGCCTTGAAGCCATGCAACTAACGACCATCTTATGTTAGAACAGGAACAAAATAATCCTCTTGTGAAAACCGTCACATAAAAACCCCTAGATCTTTCATGTTTAAGAATTAATCAACAATTATGCGGAAGCGTACCTGAATCCATAACGCATAATAACCTTTTAGAGCCGTGCGGTCTACCTTCCAAATTAACACAATACCCTTGAGATTAATGTTCTCTCGGCACTCTCTGGGACTCAAAATACAATAGATGACGACTCGTGTGACTCGGGGGCCATAATCCCTTATTTATAGGGATATACACATAAGGGGCCATATCCTGACAGATACATTAAAGCTCAAATACCATAAAAAACTTTAGTTGATCATTTTAATTGGACTTAACCTAATATGACAACCCAGAATACATAATTATTTCATATATAAGACCAACGTTGGATTAAGGATCCAACATTTTAACCTTACAGTAACTGATTTCTATTCAGTGAGATGTTAATGCCTCGACCTAAATGGATCCTACTTCAATTATTTCAATCCGTGCTTCAATTTGGGACTTCCTCAATTGCTGTTGAGAACAGGATATAACAGATTCTATAAGATCAGTCATGAACAGAAAAGAAAAAAATAATCAAGTATAGTCCTTGCTTGGGATTTCTGGTCAAAAGTATCAAATTGAAGGGCACACAGATCCAACACTGTTAATTCTAAACATTAGCCATCAACAGCCACCAAAACCTCTCCGAATAGATCGAAAAATTGCATCTGTATAGACTGTATGCAACAGATTCTCAATGGATCCCTTCTTACTACGAAATGTTCAGAAAGGGAAACCCTAATTCTAACATGATCTGTACAAAAAAAAATCAACATAGCGCAACAGGACAAGTGAAGAATCAGACAACTGATCTGGAAAAAAAAAACAAAAACGGTGCACGAAAGGGAAGAAATCGAGTAGAACCTCTCGATTAGCTGATGGCCGACCTGGTACCCGATCGCCTCGATCCGGTGCGCGGCAAGCTCCGGTTTGGTGGCGTAGAACCGCTGGCCGTAGGCCGAGACCATCTCGATGATGACACCATCTATGCAGCTCTCCGCCACCTCCCTTCCCATCTCTCTCTCTCGACTACTCCCTCCACATTAACGCTCCGTCGCCTCTTTCATCTCCAGTAAAAGAAAAATATTGTTTAAAAATACCAAAAGTTTAAAAAAATATCCATCTGAACCTTACAACTTCCAAATTCGTTTCATTGTTACCCCTGCGATAATACTCTCCCATCAATATCATGACTACTGTTTACATGAGGTGATTGAAAGTGGGACGGACTTCGTCGACAACGAGAATTTAAATGAACACAATACACCCATTTGAAAAAAAAAATGATGAATCAATAATATCGAACTTGATGCAAAAGATTTTGTTTCATACCAAATTTTCATCGACCTTAAAATAAATTAAAAAATTTTAATAATTAAAATTTTAATATTTCATAATTATACGTCCCAATGAAAAAATAATAAATTATCATTTCGATCTTTATAATTATAATATATTTGTAAGAATTTTTTTTCATCATTATAAAAAAAATATCTAAATAAAATATATAATCATAAGATATTAGAATTCTAATAATTCATCATGAATATTTTTTGATTTATTCTAATGATCGATAGAAATTTTTTATAAGATCAAATCGATCACATCATTTTTTTTTTCACAATATACTCATTTATATTTCTTGATTTACCCGTAGAAAAAATTTATTCGGTGGAATCAATTACATTTCAGATTAATTGAATTATAAAAATTAAATATCCGGATTAAAAAAATTGAAGCGATGGAAAAGAGTAAAACATGTAAAAAATAGAAAGAAAAAAAAGAATGGAAGAGTTTCAATGATAAAAAAGAAAAGATTAAATTTAAGAACACATAAAAACATAATCTTTAAAGATCAAAATCATACTGTGTGATTAAACTAAAGTCAAAGTGAATTGAGTTGGAGATGACCCTATTAAATTTTGAATTTCAATAAAAATAAATATTTTAGAGGGGGGGTCGATTTTTAAGCGTATATAAATTATGTTTTCAATTCATTCGATAGACAGACGAATAATGGAAGACTCTAGTAAAGGCTTGAAATGATACTGACGTGTAAATCGTTTGCAAAGACTAATTGAATCATCTGAGAGTTAATTTTCTTTTATGTTTCTCTTAGGATAGTTAATATCCGAGTGTTGAATTTTAACCTGCAAAGCTAATGATTAGGGGCAGAGGCTCAAACTTTTTTTTTTTAATAATTCTATCCGACGTTTCAAATCAATTAATTTTATCATAATTTTTTTTTATTAAACATCAAAATAAATTAAAATTTATTCCGATGTTTGATTAATCACTTAATGAACTTAATCATTACATCATAATTCCAATTCCGGAGGCAAAAAGATAGTTAGATACAATTGCTCTATTTTTTTAATTGACATATGGTATCCACTAATCTTAAGAGTGACTAGTTCGATCCTATGAAAATTTTTCATCTATCATTAAAATAAATCAAAAAAATACATAATTTACTATTTATTTAAAAAAATCTTATCTTATTTGAATCTCGAAATATATATATATATAGTTTTGTTAATTTGTACATTTTATCCTGTATAATCATGAATATTTGTTGAAGTGGTCACCTGCACATCATTAATCAAATTATGTATGATGATGATAAATGATCAGGATTATATCATCTCAACGTATGTACATGTGTGTGATGTATTATGATTGGGTCTCACCATAGCACGTTTCCCGTGTCAATTGCTCTATTACACTGCATCAAGATCTATCTGTGGGATTAATGAGAGAAGATTAGATATCTAAATTATTATTATATTAAAAGAAAATTTGAGGTGGGAGATGAGTTGATCTGATCACTAGAGTTGCTGCCAATTATTGTTTTTGCGTCGCCCCACCACGCTCTTGTGCCTTTTGCCGAATCTTTCCTTCATGTCTTCCACCTCTCGATCGATCCCCTTCCTCTCCGTTCTTCATCATATCATTCATTATATTCCATCACTTGCACCGCCGCCACCATGCTCGGCTCATTGACGTCCACCGCCAGCTGCGGCGGCAGCGGCAGCGGCAGTGCCGGAGCTTGTCATCAGCATGACTCCAACCTCCACCCAGCTGGTCCAATTTTCTCTTCTTTCCCTGCGCGGCAGCTTCTCATCCACTGCGCCGACCTCGTCCACCGCGGTGACCTCCTCGCCTCCGACCGCGCCATCACCCTCCTCCTCTCCGCCGCCAACGCCGGGGCGGACGACGCCACCGACCGCCTCGTCCGACAGTTCTGCCGCGCCCTCTCTTTCCGCATCGCCGGGCGCCCTGCCGCCGCCGTCTCCTCCTCCTCCTCCTCCGCTGCCTACTTCCTCTTCAACCAGATCGCCCCCTTCCTCCGCTTCGCGCACCTGACGGCGAACCAGGCTATCCTCGAGGCCGTCTCCGGCAGCCAGCGCATCCACATCCTCGACCTCGACGCTCACCACGGCCTGCAGTGGCCGCCGTTCCTCCAGGCCATCGCGACGGCCGGCGACCGTCCCCCTTCGGTCAGGATCACCGGCGCGGGGAGCGACTTCGAAACCCTCCGACGCACCGGCGATCGCCTGACCGCCTTCGCGCGTTCCTTCCACTTGGACTTCGACTTCCAACCTCTTCTCCTCCTTCCCAAACACAGATCCCATCGCCGGATCACTCTCGACCAGCTGCAGCTCGACCACACCGAAACCGTGGCGGTCAATTGCGTCCTCTTCCTCCACAAGCTTCAAAAGGAAGAAGAACTCCTCTCTTTTCTCTCAACTCTCAAAGCGATCAACCCGGCGGTGGTGACGGTCGCCGAGAGGGAAATGCCGCCGCCATCCGACGGCTCCCCCAACTCCATCCGCCAGTTCGCCTCCGCCGTAGAGTACTACTCGGCGATGTTCAAGTCATTGGAGGCCACCCTGCCTCCGTCGAGCAGGGAGAGGTCAGAAGTGGAGCAGGCATGGCTAGGCCGGGAGATTCAAACCGTGGTCGCCGGCAGGGAGTCCCACCGGTGGTCGGAAAGGTGGGAGATCGCGATGCAAACAGTAGGGTTTCGGAGCATCCCTCCGAGCAGATTCGCCGTGTCGCAAGGTAAAATGCTGTTGCGGCTCCACTACCCGGCGGAGGGGTACGAGATGGAGGTGGTGAAGGAAGGGTTTTGCTTCTTGGGGTGGAAGAACAAGCCCCTCTTCTCAGTCTCCTCTTGGCACTAAATAAGTATGATCATGGCAAAATTAATTATTGCATAAGTTAATAATAATAATTAAGGGTTTTAATTAGTTAAGCCTAGAAATTAAATAGATGTAATTTGATTAATGCAATTTGGTTTAATTATATTAGGGAATGGTTTATAGCTATATATTGTGTGTTGTGAATATATTGTTTGTGAGAGAAACTTGAGTTATTTATTTTGTGTCATGTGTGAGGGCAAGAAACCCTAACCCTAGAATGCATTAGCTAAGTTGAACAAGTTTTCTTTTTGATCTTATTCTAGGGTTTTCAAATTTTTTTTGTTTCTTAGTTAACTAAGTATTAATTTATGCGTGTGCTATTTGTGTGATTGTAATGTGATGATTTGTTTTAGCCATGACTAGTTTAATTATTATAACTTTTTGTTAATAATTAGTGGGCTTTGATTAATAATTTTTCAAAAGCATCATTAAATTGCATTAATCCTAACTATTTGGATAAAATATACAATTCTTATTTTTAATGTTATGTTAAACATTACCTATAATATATATAGTGGAATGATATGTTGTACACCTTATGTTGCATATTTCGTGAGCATCATGTATATTTTTTTAACTTCTTTTAGTATATATATATATATGAAAGGATTTGATAACTTACACATTTTATCTTGCACAATTATGTACACCTGTTGAGGTGGTATAATCCTGATCACTGATCATTATCACACACAATTTTGATCAATGATGTATAGGTGGTCACCTCAATAAGTATCCATGATTGTGTAGGATAAAATATGCAGAGTAACAAAACTCATATATATATATAGAGAGAGAGAGAGGAATGATATATTGTATCCTAAATCCTAAACTTTAAAAAAAAAATTACACATTGTGTTCATAGAATGTGCATCATATCAAAAATGTATTTATGTATGTGTGAGGAGCAAAGTGTACAATGTCAGTCAAAAGTAGTTAGTCATATCTTACTAAGTATCATATGTCTAAGGACCTCTATGTATATATATACTTGCATCTTCTTGAAAATCAAATCTTCATCAAAACTAACTCCTTTAAACTACTGTAGTTCCTCCACTGCCCATACATAATGAATCGTGGCTAATATAAAAAGGTGTCGAGCCTTTACCAAGCTACTAGTCCCTTTGTAATGGAATGCATTTAAACACCCTTAGCATCCTTCGGTTATCGGAGAAAATTTTCAACTCTTCATTATTCCCTTTAGCATTGTGCTTGAAGGGTTGTTAAGCTAGCATTTTCATAGTGTTCCTATTCTGATACCACTTATTGAGACCGATGGCGTCATTAGAGGGGGTGTTTGTTCTGTCAATTTGGCTTCAAGTTTTCGTTGTACAATCTAATTTACGAATCGAAGTTATTCACTCCCTCTAATGATGTCATTGGTCCCAACATCAGGTATGTGGACATCTCCTACTACATACACAACCACCATCATATCCTTGGCTCGAGCTAGCTAACTAGTTCACACCTAAAGACTCTGTGCTCATGTGTTTGCAGAAGGTGCATCTCATGTCCTCGAGATAATCCTACCTATTTCTAGAAGGCACCCTCTTCACCTCTTGTGCATCAAGATTCATAATGTATCGCATGTCTCGATTATAGGTAGTTCTTTATCACCGTCTTTTCCCCTGGCTTTCTGATGCAGACACCCCTAAAATGATCATATACCTCCCCTCTTGGCCTGAATGAAACATGATGTCAATCACTGCTCTAGTGCAATAGTAATTAAAGTTGTTGCCGTTTGACTTTGTGACCAGGGATTCGAATCATGAAAATAGTCTCTGTAATGTATGATCGATAAAATTGTGTATAATAGATCTAATGTGATATGAATTTTTTCTGAGATCTCACATTAATAGAAGCTATATATATATATTACTGTGGAATATTCTAGAAAATTTGTATTTTTGTGATGATTTTGCATGAAAAAACCACAGCACATCTGCACATCAGACTTGTACCTTGTGATGTCTCATAACTTCTTCTTCTTCTTTCTTCTTTCTTGTGTATATATAGCAACAAAGAGTTCAAGATGAAGTCAAATGACTGCCACAGTTGCTGGTTTGGCTCCTAAACACTCCAATTGTATATCTGACAAAGATACATATGATAAAGATGGTCCATGTACTGCTTCAGTATTCCAAAAACATCTACTCACCCATCTAATTGCTTTACAATACTTTTTACAAAGAAACAAAAAGTATTGCTAGAAAATATATTAATCTAATCAAGAATCAATATATATATATATATATATATATAGATCAACATAATTTAGAGTTCAGTTTGATTATAAGTCTTCAGATGATCAAGCACTACAAGAAAATCATCATTTTACGACCTTAATTATTTAAATAAAAATGTGTGTGTAGTGCATTTGTTATGTTGCTATACATGCATTTAACTATGATGTAATTTGTCAAAGAAAAAAAAATCAACTCACAAGCATCATATTTGAGTGAAAATCAAACTAATTAAGAACAATTTAAGTAAATCTTTAATTAATCTTATCTCCGTTATTAAGTGTTTCCGGCCAAGTAGACCATGATAAGCAAATAACTAGAACAACATATGTTTAGATGAAGCATAATTAAAAATCATATAAAAACTAGACCAATTAATGCCTAGAAGGAGGTGATTAGTTAAGCACTAATCACTTCTAAAGCTTATTAAAGGTCAACAGTACTCAAGTGATTCATTTCCTTCAACATCATGGCAAATCAATTTCAATTCAAAACTCTAATCACAACTCAATTAAGATCAACTATAATTAATCTATTATAAAAAACACTTTCTTTTGTTTGAAAAAAAAAACATGTTTTCTTTACTTGGAAGCATGGATTGAGACTAGGCTCGTGCCATCCCCATCATCAGCTTTGGAATCCGACAGACATCTCAGGACGTAGATACTGCCGATCCATGCATGCATGCACTAGCATTATATCCATAACAAAAAGCTCTACTGCAATAATTAATAGATTTTAGCAAGTCCTAACTCATAAATATATATTAAAAATAAATAATAATTATATATATACACACACATTAAACAAGTTATCATTTCTTAGTTTTTCTTTCACGCTAATTAATGATTTTTTATTTGGATATTTTTTTTAAAAAAAAGTCCTTTTTTTTATTGGAATTATTTTATATATATTTATTATCAATATAAAACTCAATCTATTTTTAATCTTGAAGTAGTATGATTTCATAGTTATTATAATTATAAAATTATAATAATTTTGATCTTGTAGTTATTATAATTATAAAATTATAACAACTTCAATCTCATAACTAGTATAATGTCGATTAATGTTATACTATAATAATATCAAAATAAAAATGTATCCAAATAGGATGAAGTATTATTTTGATAATTAAAAAAAAAGTTTTTTTTTAATTTTTTTTTTAGTATTTTGAGATAATGAAACAGGCTGAGTGGGAATCATTGTGCTTCACATATGACAAGGTAGGACTTCTGAAGCTTTCATTGGCGTGAACAAGAAAGGTGTTGATGGCTGACACACGTGTGGTGGGACCAATGCTTTCGAAACTGGACCCAACCCCGGTTCAACCGACCGTAGGGCCTTAGGCCCGTAAGGAATTAGACCGGCTGGACTAAATTCAGTGGATTGGAATCATCACATTTTATTTATTTTTTTGTAAAATATTATGTTTCGACCCTCGTACATTCTAATTTTATAAATGTTTTTTTACAAGGAGAAAATTCCCGCTTCTTTCTCTCCAAGGAAACGACTAGCTTAGCTTAGCCGCTCGCACAACCCCTTCCTTTTGTGATCACCGCTTAGTCTGCTTTCAAGATCCCCGACGGAACCCTCCGCTCCGACCAACGAACCTAACGCCTATTTTGCCTCATCGGCCAGCGCCGCTTGATGAACTGTCCCCACGGACTCACCAAGGTGGTTAGTGAACGGTGGTTTGCACATTGATGAGGCATGGAAGAATCAGGCAAGAGTCAAAATCCCTTCTTTCGTTCTGGTCCAGGGCTATGTTTTTTTGTATTTCGTGTGTTTGCGTTTTCTATGCTCCATAAGCATCGGTTTCTGAGAAAGTATACTTGCGATGATCGAGATGATTCGGTTGGGCTTTTGAGTTTTTTTTGAATCATTTGTTCTTCGTGAATTCATGATTTTGCAAATTTCTATGAAAACTTACTCATTTCCTTCTACACATGATTCATAGTATGTATAGAATGTCACATAACTTGAGAAATAAGATTCTGAATTCTT
>JBBUKS010498212.1:0-14564 GCA_038050645.1 Hedychium gardnerianum
AATATAAATAATAATTATTAAAATAAAAGATATGTACATGAATAACACCATTTTCTTTCTAATCTATACTCTTATAAATTGATTTTCGAAGCATGCTCTATACCTTACAAATCCTTCTCAATTATTTCATTTTCCTCCCTCGACTCTTAACATCCATTATTCATACAAAAGCTGAATTTATAAATAAAATATAAATATTATTTTGTTTACTCGCATCTAGATTTTATGAATCATTACGGTTGCAGAAAATATCGAGACTACTTCAAATGTTACTTGATTACGTGTCAACTATAATTGATAGTTGATACAATATTGTGCTATTGAATGCTAATTTTCGAGTACTAACTTCTCTATGATATTCTTCTTCCTCAATTATCCATTTACAAGCACTTTTTAGTGTTCTCATAGTTCTAATTAATGATTCATTGGTGCATATTTATAGCTATATCTTATAATTATAGGATATATTAATTTAATAAGATAAAATGGAAATAAATAAAAAGGGCGTCATTTGTAAAATATAGGCGTCTCATTTCTAATTGAAGTCAAATGTGCACTCCATTTAACATGAATTATCCAAAATATTCTTTATTATCTGATGTTGTGTATATAACGTGTCTTCTATACTTACGGTATAAAAGTTACATGCTAGTTTCTATCGGTTTTATATTATTTTGATTTTATTTTAAAATAATATTTCAATGAACAAAACAATCAATGAACCATCATATTTTAAATAAATATTATTTGATCACGATCTATCATGTAAAAACTAATATGTAGCTTTTATACCGTGTAGAAATTAACAACCAATTTCTACCCATTGTAGAAGCTAAGTGTTAACTTCTATCAGATAATACAAGGATATTTTGTGTCGTTCGAGTAAATAGAACGTTCATTTTACTTTAATTGAAAATGAGACGCTCATCTCGGGATGATTTTGTAAATGATGGACGCCCGTTTTATTTTTGTCCTAAAACTTTTAAGTAGGAGACATATAACAAAAATATAGATCGAGTGGTAGGCAAGAAGCAATCAATCACCACCCCCAAATTAGTTACTAGTTCAATTGAAATTGGACGATGGTAGTTTTTTTTTTTTTTCTCTTGGTTTTCCTCTCTTGTTCCTGTTTGCATCTCCTATTCCTTTGCTCCCATCAATTCTATCGTCTTGTTCTTGATTGGGAGCGGAGGAAGCACATTAGCACATCAAAATCTAGCCTTTTGTCGTATAACAACAGTTCAGAGGATCTTCTTCTTCCTCGTTTCCATTAATCTTCTGCATTTCGTGGAGCTTGAACAATGAGAAAATTGTCTTCTGCTCCGTCACCGGATGATTCCCCTCCGCCGCAACCTCCCTCGTCGTCCAATTCTCCACCTCCTTCAACCTCTATAAGTCCTCCACCACCACCACCGCCAGTAAAGTCAAAGAACAATGACGACGATGGCTCTTCACCACCGCCGCCGCCGCCGCCTCCTCCGCCTCCGCCACCACCTTCACATACGTGGTGGCGGCCATCGCCTACCGAGGAACTAACACCACCACCGTCCCATTCAAAAGGACAAGGCGACATCAATTTGCCGATCCTTATAGGGATTGTGGCAGGCGTAGGACTTCTCCTAGTGCTCATGCTCGGCCTCTGCATATGCTGCTCGAGGAAGAAGAAGAATAAGCGCCATGATCCAATGCAATATGATCACGCAGAAGGTTTGTCGTCATGCAAACGCAAAACGCTCGTCTACTGGAAAATATACTCAACGAGTTTCATGTTTGTAGACACTGATGGCTTTTACAACGACGGCCGATCGCAAGTAGTGAAGGTTCCACCTCCTCCGGGTTCATCGCCGCCGCTGCCGCCGCCACCGTCAAGCATGGCGGCCGCCAGCAATGCAAGCTCGGCGTACTCAGGGCCCTATGGACCTCCCCTGCCTCCTCCCTCCCCTGTCATTGCACTCGGCTTCAACAAGAGCACATTCACCTTCGAGGAACTTGCGACCGCCACCAATGGCTTCTCGGATTCGAATCTATTGGGGCAGGGAGGATTTGGATATGTTCACAAAGGAATCCTACCCAACGGTAAAGAGATCGCGGTTAAACAACTCAAGTCGGGTAGCGGGCAAGGGGAGAAGGAGTTCCAAGCTGAAGTCGAGATCATCAGTCGAGTGCACCATCGACATCTTGTTTCTCTAGTAGGCTACTGCATTGCTGGTTCACAAAGATTGTTAGTGTATGAATTTGTGCCCAACAATACTCTTGAGTATCACCTCCATGGTTAGCACTCACTCACCGGCCGTGTTATTAAGTATTTTGCTTTAAGTTCTTTTCTTTCTTCATAAGAGGTGGAATAGAATAATATAAAGTTTCACCATCTATCGTAGGAGAAGGGCTCCCGGTGATGGATTGGTCGTCGAGGCATAAGATTGCGTTAGGATCGGCCAGAGGACTCGCCTACTTGCACGAGGATTGTGAGTCATACATATGCTTGTTCATGTTTCTCGAACACAAACAAACACATGAGGAATATCGAATTTTGATTTGTCTAGTTGAATTGCTCATGAAGGTCACCCTCGAATTATTCATCGTGATATCAAGGGCGCCAATATTCTTTTGGACTTCAAATTTGAAGCCATGGTAAGGGCGGGCATTTGGTTCATTAGTAAATTTCAAATTGCAATTAAGAATTAACTGATGAAAGAACACATCCAGGTTGCCGATTTTGGGTTGGCGAAGCTATCGTTAGACAACTACACTCATGTATCGACTCGAGTTATGGGAACTTTCGGGTGAGCATGAAGCATGCTTTCGATAAGTGATTTGCCAAATGGTCAATTTTTTTTAGATAATTTGAGGCATTGCCTTCCTTGCTAGGTATTTAGCTCCGGAGTATGCATCGAGTGGAAAGTTAACTGAGAAATCCGATGTCTTTTCGTTCGGAGTGATGCTTCTTGAGTTGATAACCGGAAGAAGGCCGGTTGATTGCTCGCAGATGGAAGATAGTTTGGTCGATTGGGTTAGCATGTTTAGCTCATGCATGTGTTATTCTTGGTTCATCAAACTAAATTATGCTCATTTTCCTTGATTGATACTAGGCTCGACCTATTCTCTCTCAAACTCTGGCCGATGGAAACTACAATGTGTTAGTTGATCCTCGCCTAGAAGGTAACTATAACCCGTTCGAGATGGCACGCATGGTAGCATCTGCGGCTGCTTGTATTCGCCATTCTGCGAAGAAACGACCTAGAATGAGTCAAATTGTTAGAGCTCTAGAAGGTGATGTATTGAATGAAGACTTAGGTGAAGGAGGGAGGCCTGGACCCAACATGCTCTTCAGCTCAAGCTCCGAGTATGATTCGAGCACCTACACAACTCCGAAGACCAACCAAGTCAAGAGAGTCATAGTAGCCAGTTCCGAGTATAGTGGTGAGTGCAGTGGACCGATCAGGGAACACGAGGGTCATCAATCTGCATCGAGCATGGATTCTCTTCCGAGTCTGAAAACCGAAGAAGTATAGCTCTTTGAGGCAAGCTAGTCAATTCAAAACCTAGTCGAGGTTAATGTTGGTAGATGAAAGGTCTTTTCTTGTTTAAATTTGATTGTATAGCTCATTCATTTGATCTCTCAACTTTGTAGCACAAGTATATAGAGAAGGGTTGAACAATCTTGTACTTTTACAATAGGTAATTTGTCATTAACCTCCATCTTTGTCGATAAATTCGACTTTACTAGGCAAGCTCAACTTTGTCCATGCAAACCAAACCAAACCAGTAACAGAAACAAGAACATCAATAACATTAAATCGCAAATCTATTGCATACATGACTTACGGATCTTATCGTTTTATCGAACAGCATACCAACATGAATTTTATTACTACTGCTTGAGCTCCAAGAACAGATCAAGTTACCATGTCACCACCATAACTTGGTGAGTTTTTAAATAGGAATGCAGCTAATGCATCAACATTAGGCAATCACTAAACATCTATTGTCTACCTCTCGTCTCTTCAAATGGATGCATCAAAAGATCCATCAATAACGCAACGAGGCAGGGATTAGTACGCATAAGAATCATTGGACGAGAAGCCTAGCACCGGTCACATTCGACATGGTTCTCAATAGGAAAGATAGCTTGTTGGCAATAAGTAGTTGATTATCACAATGCATCAATCAACAAAACACATCACTTAATCCCTAACCTGTGTTGAACAGAGATCTACTTCTTCGTGGACTTTAAGTGTTCAATGACAACGGAGGCAGCATTGCGACCAGGTGCCCCCATTACGCCACCTCCAGGATGTGTACCACTCCCGCAAAGATAAAGCCCCTTCACAGGTGTTCTGTAACCTGACCTGCAAAAATAAAAGTTTTCATGGAACTGCAATAGAGCACACTGCTAATGCTGTAATCTTATCAAAATATGCTTGCTTCGGTTTCCAAAATGGAGAACTTCTCTGAAGCGCTTCTGTTATTAGTAAATGGTGTAGAAAAGAAAATATGCATACCAGCCTTTGATTGGTCGCATTAGGAACATAGAATCCAAACTCATGGCACCATGGAATATGTTTCCGCCTGTTAAATATGTACCCAAGTAAGATATCTAACATTGGTGATTCCTGAGAACATTGCTTGCCTAAGGGTACTGATAACCAATATCTGAAAAAACTTTATCAGATCTGCTGAGATGAAGATTTTCTTGAAAAGTTTGGCACATTTAGTAACTATCATGATATTTTGTCTTGATATGGATAATTTATATCAGTTTCTGAAATTTACCTGTGAGTCCAAACTCTCTTTCAAGATCAGGAGGTGTCAACATGTCATACCCAATGATGGATGAGCTGAACCCAGGTGCATATTCGTCAATCAAGGAGAAACATCTTTGAGCAAATGATTCCTGAAATGAGTATGTTATCCAACAACTAATGTTATCGACAATATTTGTCAAACTAATGAGAAGCTAGTAAAGGAATGTCTTCTCATAATTCACTGTATAAGTGTTGATAGCTTCAACAGTTGCCATATTTTCTATTTTCCTGAAGAGATATTTCAAAATATAAAAACACAAGTAAATTCATGTAAACTCGTGGATATTCCATTTGCAGGAGTTTTAATTTCAATAACCTCGTTAAAAAGGAAAAAAAAACATGTGTAATACATCTTTTTGATACATAGAGAGGAGAGAAACAACTCACTCTGATGCTAGGGTCTTGCCAAGTTCCTTCAAAAAGTTTATAGGGTGTATACTGGACAAAAAGGTTGATCACATGCTGACCTAAGATTAAGAAAAAATATATTGTAAGTTACTCATAATCAATCACATCATATGAGATCAACAAGGTAGCAAAAGAACTTCATACAGTGATTGATTGTCCTTGCTTCTGCCTATATTTACCCAAAACAAGTAGTGTAGTTTATTTGTTGAATACTGGGAGTACTGAGGAAATTCTATATACAATAGTCAAAACAATTCCATTTATAGTCAACTTCAATTTTATCCTTTGATCTTGTAAGAACGCCAAATTCCTTGTTTTCCTATTTGCTATATTATACAAGCTTCTAAGAATCAGTATTTATTTTACTAGCAATTTCAAGTAAGGAAAAAAAAAGGACATAAAGGTGTATAAATATTTTATCTAAAAATCACATAAATGTGAGTTCAAATGAATCAAATCCAAGAATCTAACAGACTACAGTTTCCCTTTTAGAAAAAAGATCAGTGAGAATAACACATCAAGTGTCAAACTTATTTTGCACATCTAGTGCCATCTCAAGCATAAAATTTTGAAGTGTTTATAAAACAATAACTAGAATATCTAGGTCATATTACTGATAAAAAAAATTAACATCTGCATTTGTCATACCAGCTGGAGAAATGGTGTGATCCAAGACAGAAGGTATTGTCATTTCAATGATTGGTCTTCTTGATGGTATGCCATTCGAAGCATCTCTGCTAGCTGCATCAATTTCCTCCATGCTAAAAGCGCAAAAGAAAAGGCAATAACTTTATTATGGCACAAACTGCATAGCAACCACAGAATACTCCTAATATGTATGTACAATTATATAATGAAGTTAGTATCAAACTAAAATAACAAACCCCACGTTATCCAACACCAAGACCACTCATCTAATTGATCAAGTTCTATCTCCAGAAAGCTAGACAACAAAAAGTGAGTAATCCTGCGAAAACCAACAATAGTTGGGCCTAGCAAGCAGTTTTAACCATTGCCAGAAAAACTATTAGCTGCAAATTTGTGGAGATTCCACATGTTCTTGCAAGTCAAATTCCCATTATTTAAATTCCTCTTGCAGTCAAGTTTCTTCAAAGTTAGTCACAAATGCAAGAAGTATTAGAATAGCCATGGATATAGTAGAACACTTACTTAAATGGCATGTCTAATCCTATATATGATGGAAAATTTAGATGTAGACAACCTATAAGCATGTAAGCTGCTGGTTGGTAACAGTGATCAATGAATTACTACTCTCTTTACCGAACTCAACCTACCTTTCAGATCCAATATGTATAGTGCCCATATGTTGAGGACCTGGATCAAGCACATTTGAATTGCAACACCTAAATTGTGGCAACCTAGAAACAGCAAGATTTATTTTGGTTGTTCCCTGTTCAGTGAAATAAAAATAGAATACAGTCAAAACAACAGTTATGGTTCTTTTCTTGCTAGGCAAAGTAAAGACATGATGATAGATGCAGCTACAAGCAAATGCTAAAACCTTCAAGAATGTGCATGGTTACTTCAAGCATACAACATAGGTACTGATGAGAAATCTCATGTTTTGTAATTAGTTGACAAATAGGTCCTTGCCAAATTAGTCGAACCAACCAATCCAAGCATAGTTTTTCTTTGGGTATGTATATGATGGAATAGAAACTTGGTTTTTTCAATTTTGTAAAACTTTTTGCCTCATTTTCCCAATATACGATAATAATCTGATCATGAAGATCCAACCTTGATTAATGTATTCTAGATGACATTTAAATGTTGTGCTGTGGAAATTTTACTAATTTATTTACAGTTTCTGTTAACAAGTGTTACTTTAAAATTGTAAGAGGATCTTACTGAGCTGTAGTCAATGTTTTTGATGGCACAGAGAAAATCTTCAGGAAGGGTATTGGGAGGTACAAGCTCCTGGATGAAGGTAGAGAAACTATTTCAAACACCACAAATGCGGTATGGATGTTAATTGAAATATTGTCATACCACAAAAGTTTTGTAAGGAGTAGCATTTGATAGAACAGCTGATGCATGGATTTTTGTTCCATCAAGCAGTGCAACCTGAGGGAAATAATTTTCAGTAACTAAAAACTGCAAGTAGATTAAGCAATCAAATTAAGGGCTCACTCCAGTTGCCATTCCAGTAGCCTCATCCAATATGACTTGCGCAACCTTATAGACAAAACCAATTACTATCAATTTAGAGATTAAAAACTTGCTGAATCATATAAGATAATCACACTAATTTAAGCTGAAAAATTACTGACATATCTGCATGAGTCAAGGGTGTAGTCAAAAAATTATTTGGGTGGGGTCACTTGAGTTCAAGTGTCAACATCTTGACACAAATAGAAAATATGAAAACAAAAAGTAAAACAACATATGAGATGTAATAATGTTCAAAAAGATTTAACAAAAAGGATGACATAGAAAGCAAGCGATGAATGCAAGCGAGAAAGGAGTGGTGATGGGAAGTGAGGGAGGAGAGTGATGGCAGTGAGCAAGAGAAGATAGCTGCGAAAGCAAACGAGAGAGGAGAGCAGCAATGGCAAGCAGAAGAGGAAAGCGGTGGCCATTAGTTTGGTGTGTAAAAAATTTAGGACAGCTAGTATTGCAAGTTATCTGGTTTACACGAAATATTAAAATAAAATCAAACAACATATATATATATATATATATATATAATTTAATAATTATGACAATGAGATTGTTGGACATTTTATAATAGGTATAATGTTTGATTGATTTAATATTATCCAATATAAAATTAAATACCACTAGTATTTAATGCTGGATCAAAAATCCAGTTTGGTGGTCACTCGACCCCACTAGATATACAGTAGCTACATTATTGGCATGAATCATTAGTAATGTACTTAAACAGTTAAACAAAGTAACTTTTGCACATCCCAAAACTTGAATGCAATGGGAAAGATTTTGAAGTGTGCTTATAGATGGGAGAAATGAGTATTTCTGAAAAATTACCTCTGCATTAGTCATAATATGGGCGCCTGATTCACAAGCAGAATTACTAAGGGCCTTTGATACTGCACCCATTCCTCCTTCAACATACCTGCAACAGTAATCCCTCTCTCTTGGAGCACACTTCTTTTCTAATGCTAGAAGAAAACCATATGGACTTGCTTGATGGGTTCAAAAAGAAGAACACAAAAAAATCTAAAAAATTATACTGAAAACACAAAGAGACTTGAATTTCAGTTGAAAAAATCAGGCACAATATTCAACATAAATGCTTAGATGAAATGCCTAAAGCGACTTCATATTATCGTATATTATATTACCTCTATCCATAAACAAGTAATAATGTATATCTGACATAGGAACTGGCATAAGGAGGCCATATTGTTCATTCTTAGACTAAATGCTTGATATATCAAACATCAAATCATGCTTTAGAGAGTAATATATGGCATATATGACAATATATACATACGACCAAACACCACGTTCTCCATCAGTCTCTCCCATTACGTGATGCAGTAAGACATATCCTGAACCAGGTGTATGAACACTTGCCTGCAGTAGAATTTTGATAGAGAGCAAACTACATGAGCATTGATAGAAAATAGTTGTGTAGTGTGAAATTACTTAGAACTAGCGAACTAACAGTTGACTTCAGCCAAAAGGACCATCGATCAAGCAAAAATGCATACCGTTGTGGGATAATAAGAGGAGAAACAATGGAGAATCCACAGAGTACCCAAGAAAATTTTCTTAATCAACTACCTTATTGAAGTATCCAGAGTATAAAAGTTTACTTAATACAAGAGACACTCAATTTAATGGCATATAGTCTGACATGCAGCAATGCCTCATTAACAACAACTAATAATAAAATAACAGCGATCTTATTTTCTTTACAGCTTTCACCAAGCATCAATATGAAACACTTTGGTCTCTCAAGACGCAGGATCAATCCTACATTATATCAAATCAGCCTCCTTGAATGAATTTACTTTTCTATTCCTAAAGCATCTGACATGCATCAAGCTGCAAAATAACTTCATTACATGTGCAAAAAAAGAAGAAAAAAAAAACTTGATAATTAAATTTAGATCGCTAATACACAGATTATTCCTTGAATGCAATGTAACAAATTCCAATGAGCAATGACAAATAAATACTTAATCACAACCAGAAAAAAAGATGCTGCTTGAATGGATATTCTTACCGTAGTTCCAATAACAGCATCTGTGGCCAGTGTTGCCTTTAGTATCTCAGTCTGCAATGTACTAAAGAAAATGAGAGATGAATTGCTACATTAAATACTTGCCGAAACAAATTTATGAACCAATTCACTAAGAAATCAACCTCAAACCAATTGTTCAAAACCTTTGATGCGGGAGAAAGCAAAAGATCCATGAAATCCCTACCAAAAGTAAGATCAATTAGGAATAGGAAAATAACTTCTGTAATGCACTCTCCCATCAGCATTGGAAAAGTGACCAATGCAGTGCTTTGAGCAAAAGTAGTTTCAGCATAAGTTTATTGAACACATTATTTAACTCCCAAAACGCTTTTGCACTCAAAAGAAGTTTGGAAAAGCATTCCCGTAGAACTAGTAAAACCAAAACTTTTGTACTGATTTGATGTTAAAAAAAGTTGAGGTGATAGGTAATGAATAATGAGAGCACTCACAACATATCCTTTTGTCCTAATGTCACAGTTTGTTGGAGAAGATGACCCCAAAATGTGGATTTTCGTAATTTATCCTTCACTTGACACAATAGGGATGAATGATCATGACTGATTTCTGGAGTGGGTGAGTCAAGAAAATGATCCATAAATCCAGAGAATTTCTTTAGTTGCTCTTCATATCTGAATAATAGAGGGAAAACATCATAATCTACAAGCTTTCAGTTATTGAATTCGGCCAATGGTCTCCATTGCATACGATATATTTGTAAAAGCATAGAGGCCCCTTTTATATTCTCAAAAAATTCATATTGGCATACAATTTTACATGGGGCGTGTGCATTTGTTTGGGGGGATCATTCTACATGAATATGAACCTCTATCATTCCATTGCTGATAGATTGACAGACAATATGGAAGCTATTTCTAGATGATGAATCAGATTGTTACAAATTTGTCGTAAAAAAACATGCCTTGAATTAGTTGAATGGGTGAAGTTTACCAGCAATCAGAAAATTTTATGTGCTTCCATCTTTTGCAAAAGCAATGATGCCTAGAATAGGTAAGGATTATAACAGGAGATGATAAGAGGATTCCACCTCGGAAAAGATAAAGCGTCCTTCTTTGAGAACTTGGCAATCTCCGAATGGTTGAAATCGGCATCAGGACCCAGAAGAAGGTATTGTCCGTCGAGGCAAGGGGTGAACGACGACGGAGTCCTCCGAAGAAGCTTCAGGCCGTGCCTCGCCAACTCCAAATCCCTTCAGACACACTAAATCAACAGGACAAAGGACGAGATTTCCAGAGTTGCAAATGAGAAGAGAATACCGGATGACGGAAGGACGGAGGAGACTCTGCAGGTAGCTACACCGTGAGAAGCGAAACCCAGGAACAATCTCCTCAGTGACGGCGGCGCCGCCAAGGACGTGTCGCCTCTCAAGGACGGCAACGGAGAGGCCGGCGCGGGCGAGGTAGGCGGCGGCAGTCAGGCCGTTATGGCCGCCTCCGATCACTACGGCGTCCCACTTCTTGCTTGACGCATCAACGGAGGTGGAGGAGAACGCCCGGCCCTTGCGCCATGGAGCGAAGGCTACAGCCGATCGCCACATTGCTCGAGATCTCTGCTTGAACTGCACACAGTTGGAGGAAATAAAAAACGGCATTTTACTAAAATGATTAATCAGGTCCACAAAATTTTTTATATTGATCGCTAAGATAAATAAAAAAAAATATTAATAAAAATTCATAATTAATATTTTTAAAATTATTTTTTATTAAATTTTTTTACTAATACTTATAAAGAAAGGAAGGAATATTTCAAAAATATGATATATAATTTAAATATTATAAAAATTAAATACGTAATTTGAGTAATACCTAAACTGGTTTACCCGTTCAGTAAAATGCCTTTAAAAACCCAAAAACTGAAGGGTATAATCGATTTTTTAACCAAAGCATTATGCGATAATCTAATCAAGGTTCTTATGGTCTATTCATCCTTTTTATTGGAAATTGCATTCATTTCCAAGTTAAATAATGAAATAATTAACTTTCTTTAATTTAAATATTTGGAATAATTGCAAGCTCAGTAATCCTTTTATAGCAGAATGTGCATGAACTCCTTCCCCACACAAATGTATTAACTACCACGTGTCATGCATAATTATAAAACCAAATTTGCAAAGTATCACCAAAATATTATTTTTTGCAAAGTAACTTCCAAAATATTTTTTATTCTATGGAAATCATTTAACCTGAAAAATAAGGTTAGCAATTTTATCTAAAAATCGAGCTCTCGTAGTAAACGAGTAATTCCATGCCTTGATTATTAAACTACAAAAATTCAACTACCATCCTCGATCGCGTGATTTGGTGCAAAGGGATTTCACGCAATACTACTGAAGCCCACTGTAGAGCCGCACGATCGGGATGGATTTGATTCTGACCGTCTGTGATCAAATGGCTGATATTAAACCAGTCGGATCGTGCGGATGTGAGAGAGAGAGATAGGGAAGCGATGGAATTCGATCAGTACGGCGTTAACGTATCTGGTAGATCCGGTGACGGAGGAGTGACGTCACCCGCCCATATGTATAATACAGCAAAAGTACTACATTCCGCCAAGGGTACGAAGAAACTTTCGGCCCTTGTAAACACAACCTTTGCCTACTCTCTTACTCTAATGTTCTGATTGAGATCCAGGTACGAGTTAGGATTTTAATTCGATATAGGCAATTTGGATGTAAATAAATCAAATATGTTGGTGAGTTTTTCGATTCGAAAAATATTTAATTTGTATTTGAAATTATTAAATTCGAGTTGAACTCGGATGTTCGATAAGTTTTTCAAACAGAATACGAACTTATAATATTTTTTTCGATTGTTCATGAATCGCTCGTGAGCTGAACTCGAATCAAACTTTGATTTTCTTACACAATTTTAATTTATATATGTTCAAATTAAAGTCTAAATAATTTGAATCGAACTTAAATTTAAATATTTTAAACTATAATTGGATTATGCTCGAATCGAGGTTTGAATAAGTCGAACCGAACTCGAATTTTATTTCAAACCGAGCTCGAACTAGAATTACTTGTATTTTGAGCTTCAAATAGAATTCGAATATCACCTATATTCTTCGATCTCGAATTCAAATATTAATATTTTTATATTATTCGATTCAATTCAATTAGTTTATGCTCCATATACAATAATATAATATAGTTAATAAAGAAAAACAAAAAATATAAAATTTTAAAATCATAAAGCACAATAAAATAATTACTTTATAATTATTTCAATTTGATCATCAAATACAATGAGATTGAATTTTGAGAAATCTTATAAATAAAATTCAGTTAGTTACATCAATTTTTTTCTAATTAAAAATCAAAAATAAATTTTATGGGCATGAATAAACTATATAAAAAAATAACTTTGTACTTCCTTTGAGAAATGATCTTGAAATTGTATATTAATAACATCATACATAAATCAATATGATAATAATATAAATTTGTCATTTCTTGTAGATTACAATGGGATGCTATAAGTCAATAGAAAATTAGTTTCAAGTATTTATTTATAACTCTTGATAAATATTTTCAGATCGACTTTTAATAGATTGTGTTTGATTTTAAAAATTCATTGCATATTTTTCTCTGAATAATGAGTTCATCATTTAATAATTATGTAATATGTAAGGACAGTTTATATATATATATGAAATATTATTATTATGAGATTTGAAAATTAAATCTTCCTAATAATTAGATTTTTATCCGTTTCATATATTAATTATTATTTGAATTAATAAATTATTTTTTTTAATATTATTTTTAAAATGAACCAACAAAAATATTAAAATAAATATTTTATTTTTTACCATCGTATATAACGACGTGGATAGAATTGGCTGATGATCCTGAGCCCTTCTGTGAGTCTCCTTCCTTGGTGGCAGCATGTGGGTCTATTCAGAGCCTTCGGCATTATGAACCTTCCAAAATCTCCAAACTGGGCAGAATCATAATTAGACAGGCGGCATGCATGCATGCATGCATTGGGTATGTTTGACATGGCCGTAGCTTGTTTTTAAGTCTTTCTCCATGTCAGCATGCATTGGGTATGTTTGACAGGACGTACCTTGTTTATAAGTGTATTTTCACTGATTAAAATTTTAAATTATTTTGTTTTACCATCTTAATATGTCACATCAAATTTATTAAAACATCTTCAATAATTAGAATTTTAAATAATTTTTTTAAATTCAATTCATTACGGTAAAAAAGGCGAAACGATCACCCAGCGTCCCCGCCAGTCCGTCCCAAGACCAACACGGAAAAGATAAATCACGGGGGTTAATCTAGCCAGCCCGAACAATGACTAATATATAAAGGAGGTTTTTAATTCAATTCATAACATACAGATACATAGCTCCTCGCATATTACATTAATTTGGAACGCTTTGAATATCACTTTTATTAATTAATATTTTAGAGCTTCTAAATATTTTAAATTTTTTCTATCGATGGCGTTGTTATTCTTGAAGGATGTTTATATTTAGAGACTCTAAAAATTATTATTTATAATGACTCATTATCATTATTGAGTCCATCCTTAATATTATGATAAATGATGATGAAATAATCGTATCATATTAAAAAATATGATATGAATATTAAGTTAAGGTTTTGATAATTATGCACATTTAAATCTTAATCTTTTAATTAAGATAAAAAATTGTGTATAAATAAAATTTTAACAAATATATGTCACTTAATAAAAAAAGATTTGTAATTAAAAATAAAATCTTTTCCACGTTCTCTCACTTGGCATATATGTATCTCAACATTTACTAAATGAGTGAATAAGATACATGATGGTAAAGGCGAAGCGCTCGCCCCCAACGCCCCCATCAGTCCGTCCCAGGATTAATACGGAGGAGTGAATAAGATACATGAATCATGATGATATATCCTCTTGACGTGAATAGTATCTTCCTTGTATTACATTGTATCATGTTTCTTAACCAATATATCTTAATGAATAAACCTTATGTTTATTTAAGATTCAACTTTAGAGATATTTCTCAAAGTAATGAATGTGTACACAAATATAAGAAAATATCATAATTGAGTTTCATTGATAACCAAATTGTTCTAACAACAAAAA
>JBBUKS010498223.1:0-14562 GCA_038050645.1 Hedychium gardnerianum
CGCTTAGCTCAACTTGTTAAATAATAACACTCTAATTTTAACCTGTTGTCATAAATCAAAATTTTAGGGTTAGACTTTTAGTGTAAACTGCATCAACATAGAGGACCCCCCTACATGGAGCATTTTGGTTGGATAATGACAACATGACGACATGCGGATGCATGCGCATGGTGGATCCTACATGGAGCATTTTGTTTGGATAGGAATGATATTTTCTGATCGACATCTTATCTCCCATGCTTATATGACAGATGAGTAATTAATCGAAGTTTGATGTGGAGAGTGTTGGTACCCGAGTGAGCAATTATATACTATACTTTGATTTCCTTTTCAGATCTGATATTTCGTCAAATATAACAGGAGAAGGAACCATAATTGCTATTGTATATTTTATGTATTTTTTTGATGATATATATTTATTATTTCATTAAAAAAAATTATGATAAAATTATTGATAAAATTTATGATAAAAGTGTTGTTGCTACAATGCTATAATTTATGATAAAATTATTGGGGCGAGTGGAAGCATGATAATATTAAATTTTCACGGATATTTAGTTAGTTAATAGATTATAGATTTATTATAATGAGATATATATTAATTTTAGACGTGCACATACTATGAGGAATGTTTGAAATAAGTATAATTATTTTTTTATTATAATTTATAATAAAATTAAAAATAAGTTTTGATGTAAGTAATCGGTTATATAGTATAAGGAGAAATAGGAGAGAACATGGGAGAAAGAAATTTGGATACTTCATCGGTGAATTGTTTTCGATTTTGTGGAATTTTGGTATCTTGTTCGTGACGATCTGGGTATTAAGATTAACCATTTGAGTTGTGATTTCTTTTATAATTTACTTATATTTGTCTCTAATTATTCTTCAGTGAAGAACTTGATGTACCCTATTAATTTTATTAGTGAAAAATTCAAGTGGCCTAAGGTTCCGTGGTTTTTCTATCGTCTGGTGAGTTTTCCACGCTAAAAAAAACATACTGTGTCATTAGGATTTACAGCTGAGTTATTTTCTTGATTTACTTTGCTTATTTAATTGCATAAAAGAGGTAGAAAAATTTATTTATTCTACTGCATGATTTTGAATCAGAAACTTATTTGGTCTTTCACAACAAAAAGCTAAATCAAAGACAACTATTTCTTTCTCAGAATATGAAAACAAGAAAAAGGCTAGATCAAATATAAATTCTCGTTGAAATAATCATCTCTTGGGTATCTTGTTCTTCCATTGCTCTTATGAAGATGATCTCTAAAATTCTTGCTTTTCGACTATTATCATAGCTATTTGTTCTACTTTTATGTCTCTTATATTGGCCATGAAATTCTTGAGAAACTTGCTAGAGTTTCAATTGCCATTCTCCACTCGTTAATGCCTTTTGTTCAATTAGCCAACAGCATCTGAACATGCATTATTTATTAATAAGTATTACAGCATATATAGATAGCTTTGCAATCGAGATGATAACACTGTGATAATCTCACAAACAAGTCAATTTCTCATGTTCATGTAATCAAAAGAATTGCTTCTCGAGTCCACAGCGTCGGGTGAAGGAGGGCCTCACCATTTCAGCTTTTCTGGGAAGTACTGAAACATCAATAAAACATTTAGAGTCGATCGTTCACAAATTAGGAAGATTTAAGAAGCTGAATGGAGATGCAAACCTTTTCAATGAGTGAAAGATAGTATGGTTTCACCTTCTCCACATCTATTCTGACTTTGCTCTTGCTATAAAGATCATATTTGCTGCAACAGAATGGATATTAGGGAAGCATCTAATGGTGCAGAAACAAAATGTAAACAACAAGAACTAAAATGATCGATCAATATTCACAAATCTTACTTGAATACATGAAGCCACTTAAGATTCTCTTTATCTTGCTCATTCATCAAGTACTGATATGCTCCATGCTTGTGCAGAGCTGAGGATAAAAGGAATCAGATTTATGAACCAGGTTATTGGATTACAAGTGAAAGTGTTGCCGGAACTTACGGTAAAACGAATGGTATCTGATTATGAATAGGCCAGCTAAAGGCAAAGTAGTTTTGTTCTCCTTAGCCACCTGAGTTCGACAAATTAGTACATCTTTAGCCATTAATGGAAGACCTCAATCTAACACACAACTCATAAGATCATACCAGATACATGTAATCGTCATGCCCCCAAGACAATAGTACATTATCAAGTCCACAACCCTCTGAATAAACTCCTAGCTTGGTGTTATACTTAGCATTGAGATAATCAGAGTTTCCCTTAAAATGCTGTTGGAAAGATCAATGAACATCAGAACACATGGTGGATACATATATATATATTCTTTCAACTAGACATGGAACCATATCGAACAAGTCGATACCTTGTGATGAACATTGCATTCATCAAAAGCACACCCCACAGGAAATGTGTCCCCTTCAAGAGGTATCATATTAGGATGCAAGTAGATTCATGTGCCAAAGTAAACAGAAAGATTGACAGTGCATACCGACGACAGCCCATTGCGGAAGCTGCCCAAATTTAGGATGAAGAAGCACCTTTCCGAGATCTGATTCAAGTGAATAGACATTAATCAGCAGCTCATTCAAAGCATTAAAATTCTTGATGCATTAAGAGGTTACCATGAATCAGGCCTGTCAAGTGAAGCCAATCCTCATCAGGATAATCTTTCCTAATCGCCTCAGCGGTCTGTAACAAGTGCTCAATCTGTGGTTCATCGAGATCAGGATCGCTCTCGTCGACAAATTCATTAAGCAATTCAATGCACTCCCAGACGCTCATCACCACCCTATCCAACTTTCCATATTCTTCTCTCATCCTTTTAACCTGAACACAAATACAGCTTCATAAGACTGAAACCAAATTTTTAGAACCAAAGTTCTCGTGCCGAAACGTACAAAATCATAAGTTTGATGAACATGATTCATTCTGTAGAACTCTTCCACTGATTTCTGCCTCTCAGATTCAACATCATAATCTCTGGAAGTGATACAAAAAGCGAGATTATTCAGAATCAAAAGAATTGGAAACCGGAAACAGATCATTCCATTACCTGAAAGTATGGCCAAAAGCATTTGTATCAGGCATCACAAATCCACCATCCAACAACAACTCCTTCGAATCGGAGGAGGAAACGCCCTTGGCTTCCTCTGTCGCATCAACAACAACAGATCATCCAACATACAATACGCAGTAGATTCAAATGGAAGACATTTTGATACAATCTATCGACAAAAAGAACAAAACGTACCAATCTGAGGCTGGTTGATGATGATAGTCATCTTTACAATAATCCAACCAAACAGAGAAGGCAGACGCAAGGAGGAATAATCGAAACAGATACAGGACTCGATTTCTCGGTGACCGAAAACCGAAGGAAGGTAGTATTTATAGATTGGTCGATGAAGAAAGCACCAAATACGGGAGGAAATTTAGGTTCTTCCTCTTCTATGGCAGAAACGGAGATGTACATATATAAAAGCCAAAGTAGGCAATCAATGACGGGATGGATTAGTGAATCTACTCAGCCATGGCGTGGGAATCTTATCGGATACGACGGCAAAGATTTAGAAACATGTGCATTGTGTCAAAGTAAATGACGTGTTGGTGCTGAGTCAAGGCGGCCAAAGTTTCCGCATTGTGTCAAATCTATTAATTTTTGGTCCAGGCAAACAAACAGAGACAACATCAATTATTTTATTTTTAACCAAAATATATTATTATTTTTCTTTCCCTCAACTTCTTCCTCGTTCAGTTTTTTATGAATGCTAGTCGGAGCTTGATCAATTGTGATAAAAGGGGAAATGTTTGTCCCAGTGCTTTCGTCAGTCCATTCCAGGATCAATACGGAGGAGATAAATCACAGTGGCTAGTCTAGTCAGCCCGAACAATGAGTAGTGTATAAGGGGGACAGGAACCTGGTTACTAGTCAGGATTTGAACCTCAAACCTCATTGTGATAATATCTCATGTATTAATCATCAATCCATCCCGTGAAAATTAATTGGAGCTTGATCAAGCTTTCATGAAATGAGTGTGAAACGGTACTGACCAAATGCCCAAAACTTCCTCCATATTTTGAGGGGAATGACGGGCTCATGGACAAAGTTCATGCTTCATTCAACCTTTTTAAATTGTTCTCGGCATTAATATGTAACATCAGATTGATGAAATTTCTGCATTGCATGACGCCAAAAATATTTTTTTTTATTAATGCCGTGAGAAGCTACCACTGTTGAATCAAACCTCATTTCCATACCCACCCGGATCGCCAAAGAGATTTCTGCCTTCACGATCAATTCCACGATATCAAACTTCACCCTGATAAGGTTTGATAGAGTAATAAATCATATCTTTGATTTGGATATCATTTACAAAATTTTGAAAGTTTTGAACATTTTTTCTTTAGTATTTTTAATAAATTTCATATTTTTTATATTTAAATTTTTTTTGATATATTTTTTTTATAATTAGGATTTTAGATTTATAAAAATATCCTGTTTAAATGTTTTGACTAATATTATTTGTAGCTGCTATAAATGAAAATAAAAAATTATATTATTTTCAATATTCATTCGATAAATTAATGAATTCAATAATTTATGCTACCTCAACCACGGTTGAAAGTTAATTGTCTATGAAAGTTAATTGTCTATCGATTATCTATAATGATTAAATTTTTCAATAAATAATCAAATGATCTATATCAACTACGATGTATTATAAAAAAAATAATAATAAAAAATAAATTTAAAAATATTGATCATTTGGATGGATCTCTATTAATATTTTTTAATTTATTTCGATAATCGATAGAAATTTTTTATAAAATCGAAGCGATCATCTTAGATTCATGTTATCTGATCTAGTTAAATTTTTTTTTTTAATTGTCCAGCAGTTCGAATGGAAGGAAAGCTCGATGTGCACTTGCTCTGCTCTCACAGAGACCGTGGGAAAGGCACCAAGAGCTCTGTCTCGAGGCAGCCCGTGAACTCATTTTGTTTGATTTCCATCAACTCGAAGGAGAACACGCGAAAGATGCCACGAACTCTACTAAAGAACATTCAATCGAGCATCACTTCCAGAGTGTGCCAAAAACAGCCGAAGAAATCAGAGAGGCAATGACAAATGTTTGAGTTTCAAAGGAAAAGATAGCGAGAGCAACCAGAGGGGCGAAGGAACTTGAGGTTCATCGACCATGTTTTTCTCATTGATCATAATGTTTTACTTCATCTATTAGACGCAAGTGTCGACGATATGCGTCGACATATCTACATGAGAGCAATACTCACTGTGTGAAGGCTACTGTGCATGGCATGCGAAGGAAGGAAGGAAGGCAGCAGCATTTATCAACCTTTTTGTGCTTCCATTAAACTATACGCCCACATAGCAAAAGAATAAAGGTCAAAGTTTCCGCAATTTCTTCATCGGATTACCAAGCAACCAGAGACGACTACAGAATGCTTGGCTACTTCAATTTCCAAGTAATAACAAGTGATCGAGTTACACCGCCTTGCAGACAAACAAACCACTTTATGAGCTTCGCTTTTGTTTGCTTCGAGCTCGCCTCTGTACGACATTAATGGTGTTTTAACAAAATTATATATTTTCGCAAGCCCGAGGCTTTTCTGTTCTTCGTGAAAGAGAAAAAAAAAGCCGACAAAAAACGGAGCCAAAAACCCAACGCCTTGAAGCCCCTGCTTAGTGCTTGGCGCCGGAGGAGCCCCTGCTGCTCCCGACCGCACGCGACCAGAGATCGGCGCCGTTGCTGCTCGCTACGTGCTCCGTGTACGCCACCGGGACCAGGCACAGCCCCCGGCTTCGTAGATCGCTCCCCCTCTCTCCCTTCATTTCAATCCATCAAACCCAAGTATCAACATCAGCAATCAAATTAAAAGAGAGGCGAGAATAGATGGAGCAGATCATGCTCTGAAATTTGTATTACGTGCAGGTGGGCAGAGGAGGGCAGGCCTTGCAGGTAGGGAGAACTCAGAACCTGCAACGTCAATTCAATTGGAAAGAGACGAGAACCAGCGTAAAAGTTATGTCAGAGACAGAGAAGCCAGAAGCCATCATTAAAATCGTTTGCAGAAGGAGCACTACACCTGGACTTGCTCATGCAGGAATCTGATGTATCCCAGAGCTTCATGCAGAACCGATGCCGTATCCGACTGCCGTGATCCGCACAGTCAAAGTCAAATCAAACCTTACACTCGATCGCAGTGTACTCACCGCTAATTTAGGAATTAGGCAAAGGATGATATTGGAGGAAAGCATCAAGTGGATTGATCTTTACCTTGCCGAAGGGTGAAACCAGCTGCTGCAGTGCCATGATTCTTTCCCCTAACTTCTCCTTCCTCACCATAATCATGCCCGACGGACCATCAGGGGCCTCTGTTTTGGGCTTCTTGGTGGTACCCGTTGCCCCTCTCCCTCTTCCTCTACTTGCAGCTTTCTTTTCGAGTGATTTACACACTGTTATTCTACCATTAAAATGAAACAACAAATTGAGAGAGTAAAGGAGTCACCTTGGTGGGGGACTTGGAGCTGGTGATGGTGGTCGAAGGTGGAGAAGATGAGAGGGAAGACAGAGAAGAGTCGGTTGACTTCTGTGAAGCCCCACGGACCACTGCCGCGGTGCCCTTTTCTTCCTTCGCACCGAAACAGAGCATCGAAGAGGAGTAAAAGGAAGAGGACGAGGAAGAAAGGCAGGACGTGGGCGAGAAGACGTAATCCTCTTCCTCACCCGATCGCAACATGTCCATGAAGCTCTCATCGTCCATTTGGTCGCCGAACCCCTCTTCTTCCATCAGAACAGAAACGAGACAAGCAGGTAGAAAAAAAATAAAGCAGAGTATAAATTACAGAACGAAAGGAAAGATCCAACACCGCAAGCGCACTTCCCAATGGAGTCAATAGGCTTCCTCACGCTCGATCTAGAAGAGAACAGGTGGGGGGAGGCGAACTGCTCGGAAGAAGAACAAGAAAGGCCCTGAGCCGGGGCTTAGCTTTTTTTGTCCTTCTTCGCCGCTTTTAGCATTTAACTTAGCCGGGGGTGGGCGAGTGGGTGGCGCTGCTTCTGCTTTGGCTGGCTTGCCTTTTTGTTGGCTTCCTCCTGTTGTATCTGCTAGCTTTGGATGCTTCGTGTTCGCTTTATTTTAAGCTTCGGGTTTGGCGTCCGCGTCGCTCCCTCTCCCAGTTACTCTAAACCGCCAATTTTTTTTTTTCCCTTCAGGAATCGTGCCGTTTCGTCTTTCCTTTTCCTCCGTGATTTTATTTATATGTTGCAGAACAGTGATTTGCGAAGACCGTCTTCAATAAAAAAAACAAAAACAAAACAAACACTATTCGGTTGCTATTTCGGTATCAAAATCCAAGCTTCAGCGGGAATTGAGAGACCTCTGCAGTACTCTGTTACATTGTTACTGTGAGGTAAGATTTTCTCCTGGTGGTTGACTAATTGATTGATGAAGTAAGTAACCATATATAACAATAGACTAGCTCCCAGCTTTAAAATAAACATTCCAGCGAAATAACAGGCAGAGGACTGATTTGAAGATTGGAAGAATATAATCAACGACTGGAGAGGACGACGACGACGACAGTATGGTGGGCTCAGAGGCACTCGTCTCCGGCGTAGCAGTGAGGTAACGTGTCCACGTCGAGGTGGAGCCGACGGCGACGTGTGGGGGAGGGGTTCTCTGGTCTCTATATATCCTGTTCGGAGAGGGACAGCTGAAAGCGACGGAGGTACGCTTCAACATGTCGCCCGCGATAACACGCTGTGTGTGTGTGTGTGTCGGAACAGGGGTAGACTGCATCCAAAGTCGCCGGCGCCGGCGCCGCCGCATCACCGGGTTTTCCATCCGACGGCAGTAGCAGTAAAAAAAGAAGAGAGAGTGTGAAAATCAATCACGGATCTAGAACTCATCCTCGACATGATCATTGTGGGCCGCTCATGCCTTCCAAATACCGACAAAATCTTCTTTCTTCGAATATATATTTTTACTTGGTTCCGGACAAGACTCGTAATTTTCTAGTGACATGATTGCACTCGATTTGTAGTTACAATTATAAGAATCATTACGAAGGAAGAAGTCCATTAGTGGGTCATGGTCCTTGACTTATGCTACGACTCTTTATTGATAAAAATAAATGAAGGTTTTATACGTAGAAAAAATTATCCTAAAATTAACAAAAAATAAAAAAAATTAAATTATCCTAAAATTATAAATAAATAAACATATAATCTAATATCTCTCTTTAAACTCATGATATTACAGCTAAAGGCATTGAGAGTTTGTCAAACAAGAAAAAAATCGTGAAGCGGAATATGTCTTGGTAAATATATCAATAATATGTAGATTTGAATAAACGAATGACAATGTAATGGAGTCAAGTTGAAGATGATGACGAGTAATGTGACAATCAATTTCAATATGTTTCGTCCGCTCATGAAAAACTGAATTATGCGCAATTTGAATAGCACTCTGATTATCACAATATAATAAAATAGATTGATGAAGAGAGATACTCATATCCGCAAACAATCAACGCAACCAAACTATCTCACAAGTAGTTGAGGTCATGACACGTTACTCAGCTTCTATGGAAGATCTAGAAATAACATCTTATTTCTTACTCTTCCAAGAAATAAGAGAATCACTAAGAAAAATACAGAAATTAGTGGTAGATTTATGATCCGTAGGATCACCAGCCCAATCAGCATCAGAGTATGCACGCAGCTCCAGAGATGAAGTAGAAGGAAATAAAGGCTCTGAAATTGAGTTCCCCGAAGATACCTAAGAATACGAAGAACAGTAGTCCAATGAACTGTAGTTGGTGCAGTGACAAATTGACTGACCACATGAACAGCATGCGTAATATCTGGACGAATCACGGTGAGGTAAACCAAGCTCCCAACAATAGTTCGGTACAAACTAGGATCCGACAAAGGTGGACCATTATATAAAAAATACCGAGTATTAGTCTCAATAGGAGTATCAACAACTCTATTATCAATGAGACGTGCACGCTCAAACAGATCAGATATATACTTTGACTGAGATAAAAGATAACTTTTTGGGGAATAAGAAAACTCAATGCCTAGAAAATAGCGTAATATTTGATTACCAAATTTTCATGGAGCATTTTGATACAGTAATGGTGGTTGTTGAGGTCGTTGCTGCTGGTACTACTACTGCGGTGGTCGTTTCTGTTGCTGCGATAGTTTACATTTGTTCAACAATAATGGACACTGAGACTTCCAATATCCCTTCTCTTTGCAATAAGCACATTCATCACTGAAAACCTTCGAAGTCGACTTATTTTGGTTATGAGACAGAGGCCGCTGTGGTGCTGCAAAAACAGATGACGTAGACGATGTAGTAGTCTTCTTGTCAACCTAAAACTTAAGACGAATCTCCTCAGCTAATAATTCATGTACCATTGAATCAACAGAAGGGAGAGGACTACGATGTAAAATTATCTCGCACAATCCTTCAAAGTCATCACTAAGAGCCATCAAAAATTGGACAAGACGTTGTTCTTCTCTACGAGTGATATAAGTAGAGAATGCTCGTAATTCTGAAGATTCTGTGAGTGTCAACTGATCCCATAGTTCTAACATGACAGAATAAAAATTTTGAACGCCCATATCTTGCTGTCGCAGTGCACGGATATCTGCTTCCAGTTGATATTGTTTGACAAAATTAGACTACGTGTATAATCTTGCCAGATGATCTCAAACCTCTTTTGCAGTCTCATACTTGGCCAATTGAGCACAATGGAGTGTGTAACAGAATTATTGATTAATGTAATAATCTTCACATTATCAGCCTCCCAAACGTCCCACAACTTTGCATAATCAGCAGCGTTATTGTCCGTAGGTTTAACTCACACACCTGAAACATATCCCCACGTAGATTTTCCTCGCAAACAGTTTTTCATAACATATCCCTAATACGAATAATTCTTCTCATCCAGTTGGATACTAATCGATTAAAGTGAATCATTCGTACGACCAGACATGGTGATAGAACAAATAGTGCTCACGAAACAAAATCAAGTTGATGCAAAGACAAAAGAAATTCAATCTAAAGACTTGGAACAAAAAACTATAGTAACGCACCAAAAAATTTTCAATCAAACTATTAAAGCCATGAAGATGAAAGCTCTGATACCATATATAAATCTAGAAGAGGAAAAAACTAGTCATCTTATTGAATTCAAGAAAAGCTTAAAAAATACAAAGTATAGAGTCTTATATAATTAAGTTAAAAAATCATAAATCTTAACCCAAAATGAAAAAAATTAAATTATTCTAAAATTATATATAAATAAATATATAATTTAACATTATTTATTAAAATAATTTCAGAAGGGGCTCAAGAGCCCATAAAGCCCTAGAGATTGGGCTGAGATTGTGTGGTAGTCGTAAAAGCGGTCTTCATAACAAATCTAGAAAAACAATAAAATGAGAAAGATGTATTGTGAAGAAAGCATCATAATGTATTGAATTTTGAATGAAATGAAAAACGAAAACAGTGCATGTTTCTACGCGATGCATGAACTTGGTTGTGCTCGCACTGTCGTACTGCTCATGGAGTCCTACAGATTATAGTTAATGATGCGTTTCTCGCTTCGTCTTCAAGCCTCGTATTCTCCCTTTCTCTCCACGAGGAAAAGGACTAAGCATGACGGAAACTACTAAATCGATACCATCATTCCTGAACTCTCTGTGCTGTCGTTGTCTACAAAGAACGAGATGAGCTCTCCATTGTGTATTAATTAAAGGAATTCGTGATCTAGTTGATCCAATCTTCCCTTAGTCAAAGTTGATCCCTCTACCATTTGAAGCTGAAGTTGGCCAAACAATTGGTTAGGCGAAGTTAGTTTTGACAGTGGAGCCTCTGGCGTTTCATGAATTATAGTCATGTAACCACGAGATTTCCATGCTCTGCCTGCTTGCCCATTCACAACTTCCATGCTCTGCCTTCTGTTGCTTTCTATCCTCCAACGTCATGTAAAAAGATGGTGAAAAGGAATTTATTTATTTATTTTAGAAGAAAATCATATTGTGCAGTTAGTGCTAAGAGAATTTTGTTTATCATTCATTATAAGAGAATTCTGTCATGATCAAATATCAATGCAAAGGTTTTGCAGAAATTAGAATTGAAATTCACAGGGAATATTGTATGTTCGTTCACATGTACAAATCCAATGTATTAATTTGGATGATGAACTCTCTCCCTCCCTATGACAAATTCGATCTCAATAGACAAATTTATTGATCATAATTTAAACAAATAGTGAAGCCTTCTCCTTTAGCTCCGGTTCTCCTTGATGGCGCTCATGCTCGTGTTTATTCTTAACTGTACAAAGTTCGTAGAACTTGCAGTTCATGATGACCTCGAGGATCAGCAGCAATGCGTGGAAGTAAGCAATGGAGAAAGCCTCCCACAGCAGAGACGAACTTAATTCCCCTGAAACGTTGTATTGTCGGACCACCCTGTACTGAAACAGAGCCTCCACGGCAGCCATTCCGAGGTTGGCCGGCAAAGCCAATCCTAGCGCCGTCGACGCACGCCCCCTCACTAGCAAGAACGCCTTGAGCGCCGGGAGCAGCCCGCCGCAGTCGTCCACCGCGGCAACGACGAGGGCCAGGTTGCAGATCACGGTCGCGTTGGCAATTACGACGGAGTATAGGACGGCGCCGGCGGCAGAGAGGAGGAGGAGGAGGGCAGTGCTGGCGGTGAGGCCGAGGACGTCAGCGACGTTGAAGACTAGGAACAGGAAGGCGAAGACGGTGGCGTTGGTGGAGAGGAGGAGGAAGGAGTTGAAGAGATGGGTGGGGAGGATCGAACTGTAAAGGCGGAGGGCAGTGGATAGCTGCGGTGACCCCCTCCGAATCCTCCCGCCTCCGCCGCCACACACGGCGAGGACAACGCAAGCTTTGGCGACGAGGAGGAAAGTAAGGACGATCGGCAGCGTGGCCACGAAGGAGAACACGGTCTGCGCCAGCTTCACGTTGAGCAGAGCGAAGAACTCCGCCGAAGCAGGGAACCTCGCCGCCTGGAACAGCGCCGACAGGCGGAAAGAGATCGTTTTGACGACCGGCCCCGAGAACGGAACCAGCGCCTGCGACAACAGAATGGAAGCCGACGCCGGCAAGACGAGCAGAGCAGCAATGGAGGTGAACGACTGGTAACCGTCCAAGAAGGCATTGATGGAGCTCCTTACTATCCTAACAGCCATGGTAGGAAGGAAGGAAGGACCGAAGAAGCTATCGCAAGGCTTTGATCTTTCGAATCCTCGATGGGTATAAATATAATGGTCGTGGTGGTGGCGATAGGCCAACTACTGGTGAGCTACTAGCTTCGTTGCAGGCGGTGCATGGTTTTCAACGGAAGATGCTTGGATTCTTTGTGTCAGTGGTTGATTAATTACTCGAGCTGAATGGATTACCTATCGAAACCTATTTGCTGTAATGTTGGACTGTAGCCCCTCATTGTGATAAGAAAGAGGCAGCTGTAGTTATTTTGAGAGATTTTCGATCTGAACTTTAGTTGTTAGGATGAAATTTTACATGGGTTTCTTCGATTTATATATGATATATAGAAAATTTAAAATTTGAATACTGGTGCCAATTTAAAAAACAAAAACAGTTGTCAAAGTTGAAGTCATCGATGCTTGAAACAAGGCTAAGTAATGACTGATGAGTGGGCTTCTCCCTTTCGTGTGATTTGAAGGCAGTTAATTAATTGACAGTAACTATCAAAGCAAACAAAGAAACTCTAATAGCATTAATTATTGTTAAAAATAACTTTCTTTCATTCTGAAATCGAGGAGGAGGGAGAGATTAAGCAGGGAAGCGATGCAGTTAGTGAAGTTGGTGATACGTAGCGAGCAGACAGCATATGATGGTAGACTCGTTTATATAGGAATTATATTTTTCTTATGGTAGGTGCATTGTCCTAATACACAGCCGACACTAGCAAATCCTGTGCTCAGAAATCACACAACATTACACTAGATAACCATCTTGATCTTCCAGCATTTCTTTGCTTGTTTTGTTTCCAAAGGAATTGGAGATTAATTGGAAAGGATGAAATGACTTAGTGACTGACAGGTCAGGCCAACTCATTTGATGGAGCTGAGGCCGAAGGGTGACAATTCGTACTAGAAGTTCATAATAAAAAGGCACGAATCGCTTTCATTGATACAAGAATCATTCATTGTTGAAAACTTCATCTTCAGCCACCAATTAATAATTCATGAACTACAAGAGAGAGTAGATTATTGACAGATTTCTCTTGCCCCCTTTTATGCCGCCGTTTGCTCGTCTTCATTCATTCTCTTCCCTGAACAGCCAGCACCAATACTTACTGTTTGATATTGGTTTCCCTTGCATTTTAAGCTAAAGATCGATCGAGGGCCAAGTACGTGATCATTGTTTAGTTGGCGTGATGCAAAGCCTACTTAATTAAAGCTCAGCGCAATTGAGTAGGCATATATATCTATTTCAATATTTTGGATTTTTCTTACTCATTCCTTGCTTTCGATGCCTATCAAGCTATTCGATGAATTCATGACTGCTCTCCAACTGTGGTAGGGCTGGAGATGGTTTCTGTGCTTAATTAATAATGGTTTCTGTGCTTAATTAATAATCTCTGGGGGATTAGGATTGCAGGGTTCATATCTACCAGGAACTATCAAACTTAGGAAAAGCTGAAAAATTTTCAGCTGCCGACACTGATGATTGAAACCGCATTTGTATATATGTATCTGATGATTGGGATGGCCAGTGCAGACAGAAGATTATTGATTAAGAGTGTAATCCTGGTTGTTTATCACAAACTCAACTTGTTTAATTTGGACTTGGACAATAATCTCAATTAAACTATTGCTGCTTAAGTTAATTCATCCGATGATATGTAAAGAACGTACGTCTTGGTAGGACTGAAACTGTAAAATATAGTTTTTTTTATTAAAAAAAAACTTTAATTTTAATAAACTATTTATAACGTTTTAAAAAGAATTTTCTGTTTTTATAAAATATAAATGAGAAATAATAGTTATTATAAAATGTTAGTCTTCTAATTTCTAAATTTTACATCGTTTCTCATATATTTTGTTGATAATCTATTTATTGCTTAAGGTGTTACTCCAATCTATTGTAATTTATAGATATATTTACTTAATAACAAAAATTTCAAGAGTTTTTATTACTAACATAATTTTTGTAAAGATATTTGAAACCAAAAATATATTTTGTTTTTTTATTAAGAAATGAGTAGACAAAGTGAGTGCTTATTTTGTTTCCAAACTTTTAATGATTTTTATGTTTTAACAAATAAAAAATATATTGAAAATTTTAATTTCGTTGAAAAATATACTAAAAAATTTAGATCCTCAAATAAAGTTATAAATTTTCTCGTTTGTTCATCTAAAATATGTTATTTGTGGTCCTGCTAAAAAACAAATTAAGCAACATTCTTTTTTGAAAAAAATTATAAATCATATTTTCAAAATGTCTTATGGAGTTTTTTT
>JBBUKS010498234.1:0-14560 GCA_038050645.1 Hedychium gardnerianum
TGTAATCCTCTTTTCCCCCCAATCCTCTTCTGCATCACCAATGATAGTTGACCAAGAACTCCTATTACCACTAGCACCGGTTACTGGAAAAGCAGAGGATTTCACTCTAACAACAGATATAGAGACAACAGCTCCTAATGGAACACTTTTCGAATCTGAATGCAGCCTTTATTCAAAAAAGACTTCTCTTTCCTCTGTGGCATTTGTCCCTTCTCCTAGAGTTCCCGGTGAGGAGAGTTGCCTACATACCTTCAGTGAAGAAGGGTCAAGTCGAGTGTAGGTCGATTCACATTTAGGGGTATTGGGGTCTCAACAGAGCGGAGCGTTGCTAGAGTAGGGGCGCGCTCTGCCCGGGTACGAGAGGCTCATGACATTGCTTCTCCTAAGAAAAGGTAAGAAGAAGGCTATGTATCCAGCTCTTATATACGAAACCGGTTGGTTACGGCTGAGGCGTATATTCGAGGTTCGTAGGTGGGTTCGGGTAACCACTTCGACGATACCTACAGGTTAGGAGCTACCCTTCAACATTGACCAGGTTATCAGCCGCAGGAAAGCGCAACTTTTGACAAAAGCAGATACAAAAAGAGTTTGGTGATAATATAAACCGCACTTACTTTGTGGGGAACTTTATTTACGAGCGGGAAGCCTTTGCCCTTGCTTTAGTGAATTTCCCTCCGTGGAGTGAGATCAGAACGAGAAAAGTTTAGAAACCCCGGTATTTTCGCTTAAAATGAGTTTTCCCTCAGTAGACTCTGATCAGAACGAGAAAAGTTTAGAAACCCCGGTATTTTCGCTTAAAAAAGCTTTTCCCTCCGTGGAGTGAGATCAGAACGAGAAAAGTTTAGAAACCCCGGTATTTTCGCTTAAAGACCGAATTCCCTCCGTGGAGTGAGATCAGAACGAGAAGGTTTCGAGAAACCCCGGTATTTTCGCTTAAAGACCTATTTATCTCCGTAGACTCAGATCAAAATCGAATCGTTTTGTAGCTGAACACATTAATATTTGCCGCAGAACACGTCACTCTCCCGCGTCATTATCATTCGCTCCTATCTTTTATACCCTCTCGCATACGACGTAGCTTTGCTCGTTCCTATCTATCCTTTCTTTCTTTCTTGGTTGGTTGGACCAAGGCGATTTCCGACAATTCGGGGAGAAAGAAAATAGAGAGTCTCACCTATGAAGAAGTGTGTGCTTTGGATTTACTCTACCCCTCAAGGTAGAGCCAAGCAACTGTCCAGAATTGAAGGGCCCCAAAGGCTATTGTATACTTTCCGACGTTATTCAATACTACGAAAGAAAGATATGACCCTGCCATACTAACTTAAAGCGATCCCTGTCGTTCAAGGCTATTCAAAAATACGAATACGAAAGGCGTCATTATCATTAGCTCCTCCAAGTAGCGATGCTCATCGGAAAGTTGTCAATGGCCTGTGGGGCCTTATCCTTTATCCCTCACGAATGCTTCTCAGCCCTTGCATTCTCTGTAAGCACGTCGTTATCACATATTAGGCCCTTCCATTCACGCATTCACTCTTTCCATTCACTAAAAAGTGGCAGAAACGACATTCACTCAGTGCGTTTACGCTTTAATTAAGGATTGAAGATCAGACAGCAGATACAAATAAATTGCACTTACGTTGGTATTTCTTACGCGGGGGCCGCAGCCCCACTCAAGGCGAAGCAAATACTTATGGGCGGTGCCTTTGAATCCGTCATCCATTCATTAAAGCAAATATGCAAGAACGAAGAAGAAGAGATTGAAGTAGAAACAGAACTCATGCTTGATAGAGGGAATACCAGAGAGGATAGACCATAAGGGCCCCTAGAAAAGAAAATAATACGTGAATGGAACAGTAGAGTGAATGGCTCCGAGCCATTCACGACCTGGTGCCGGAAAAATATACCATTAACGACTGGAATAATACGTGAATGTATACATGAACTCCAGCTAGCTGGGGGTAGATCTTTCGTAGTTTTGAATAGCCATTCACGACTTGCTGGAGGTACGAGCATTATTTTAATTATAGCGACGTGGAGTTCTTGCTAGCTTCTGAAATGGATGAGAATTTACTGTTCAATATTCATTGACCGTTCTATCCGCTAACGAAGAATGATTCTGAATATGACTTGGCATCAGATGGATGTAAGATTCTGAACCCTATGATCCGATAGATAAGACTAGGATGGGATGAGAGAGTCTGCGTCACGTGTCAAGCAATGGTACTTGCCTCAGAGTATCTTGCGCCTATTAATAGACACATCCTTGGAAGAATTAAAGCTGGACCCATGCATATCTTAGTTCCTTGCCGGTCCGGCTGAGACCGACCGCCAGACATTAGATGGAGACGTGGGTTCGACTTCTTTCTTCTAGTTATGCCGGCCGCTAAGGGCTAGTAAACCTATCATTTAGGAAAAGTGAGGGGGAAGAACTTGAATAGGCTCAGCCCCAGAGGTTCAGAAGCTGGGTCAAGTGTTAAAGTGCCACGCCTACTACCTCTCAACCGGAGACCTGAGCCTACCATAAAGCGTCGGGGAGATAAGATGGAAAGCGATCTTCTCCACGGTTCTAGACCGGACCAGCATGAGTTAGGTTGGCGGAGGTACGAGCATCGCGACGTGGTAGATCTTTCTACGTTTTGAATCTCTACTGCCATTCACTCCTTCCAGGAGGGAATGGATTTGTTCCATTCCCTCTTTGGAGGGAGTAGCTTGGTATTTCTTTGAGCCATTCACTCCTTATTTTCTTTGGGGGGGGAAATACCATGCACTCGTAGGGAAATACCATGCACTCGTAGGGCCATTCACTCTTGTTGCTGCTACTCCTCCATTTTCTTTTCTGACCAAAACATTGCATTGTCAGCGCTGAAGACAAGACCCTGACTTATGCTGACTTTGACTTGTGCAATTCCCTACTGCCTATTCTTCCTACGCTCGCTCGATTGGCTGCTTTCCCAGTTAGTTTGCAACTCTCTCCCATGGATCTGAAGCCCAGGTTGATGTAGATTCAGATGGCCCTATGGTACAAGCAATGATTGATTGATGTGCGACAAAAGAACCTGAACTGCCCCGTCACTTCTCAAAGTATCCTGGGCACAAGAAAGAGTGTCAATTACTCACGGGTGGAGCTCCGCTCGTCAGCAAATCTCTTGCTCAGCAGTAGGGGGGGGTCCGCAAACATTCATAAAACTTTTTCAAAGTCAGATGAATCATAGGTGCACTTATAATACAATAGATGTGGTAATCCTATCCTACCTACGGAAGAGCAGCAGTTCGACTTCCAGGTCAGATTCAAACCATTCTTATTTAATTTAGTGGGAACCTTCTGGCAGGGATAGGGAATCGGGAATATATTTGCTTCTTGCGACTTGCTTCTTTGGTAAAGGAATAAATCAAGTCCTTCTTTCTAGCTCGACCAGATCTTGGCGGGGAAGAGCGCCTAATAGCTTTGCTTTCAGAAGCCCTCATTGTCTGCGTCCCGCTGGCCTCACTTCGACCGCGTCGTTATCACTCGCCCGTCGTTAATCACTCGTACCTCTACTTTTGAACTTTGACCACTCCACCACATGGATTTGACCAGGTTGGGAGTGAGAAGAGGAAGAGAAAGAAACTTGAAAGGAGCGAACGAAAGAAAGGACAAGCGCTACCCAAGGAAGAGATCATGCCCTCCACCTTAGCACTCTCCCTTACGTATTCACTACTTCATTGTCCTCTATCTAGTAAAAGTGGCATTGATTGCGCCCGGCACGGCAACTTAGGAGTTCTTCCCCAGGTTAGGGTAGAACTCACCTTATCGAGCTTCTTCCAATCATTGGGTTTGTAGCCGATTGGACTCCGAAGCCGAAGTAAGAGAATGCTTTCCATGGTAAAGGGTGAAAGTAGCTCATCCATAGGGAGCCATCCCATGAGAGTAGGGAGAACTTCTGAGAAGTCCAATTCATCTCTAAATTCATACGAGAAAAAAAAAGTCCAAGTCAGTAAAGGAGGTAGCCGAACGAAAGCCTTACCTAAGGACCTAACTTTTATAAGGTGAGGGACAGTGATAAGGTATGGGAATTCGGACTGAGGAGCGAAGGAAGCATTGAAGTTATGAGCACGTGAAAGAATAGAACCCTGGGATTACTTAAGCATGGGGTGTGGGGACGCAGCATAGGCTACGATGTGATGTCATGCTCTTTCAAGGCAAAACCTGTGAACTACTTGTGTGTGAGCTAAAGTGCGGTGTCGTGAACTACTTGGGCTAAAGTGCGGGAAGGGGGAAGTACAGAAAGAGAGAGCTCGAAGGGGATGTGAATGGGACAATGCTAAGGAAGTTCAGTACATAGTAGGCGTAGGGGTTGGGCTCTTTCTTTTCGTCCAGGATGGGCAGCAAGTGGAGGTAAGCTTAAAGTACTCAAGTGCCTGGCCCCGTCGTTACCTCGGGCCTCCCCTTATCTAGCTGTCTGGGAAGGTCAACCAGTTTCTGATCTAGAGTTCTACGCTCCGAAGGTGATGGAGAAGACTCTCTCTCTTTTCTCGACTCCCTTTCACTCAATTCACTACTATTAGACCTATAGACCTCAGTGCCGCCTTGTTCAAGAATCTCCCTCACCCGCCTACTCATAGTGATGAATTCTTTTGCTTTCAAGCTCTTGTTCAATATCAATTGATCGATCTCGAGAAAAGGAGCGAGTGAAACGAAACGAAAGGCGCCATCATTCGCGAGCCCTGATTGGCCCATGTGCGAGCCCTACCGCACCGTGGGAGTGAAGCGAAGCTATTAGCGGCAGAGCTTGGCCCATTTCTTGCTAGTTGCTTAGCCGACCTTAGACTAAGAACCATGTGAAGCGAGCGAGTGGCCCACTGCTGATTAAATAGAACTGAAGCTGAATCACGCACACAGTCCGGAGCTAGCCGACCTTCTCATTATCATTATCAACTATCATGAATCGCTCATACAAGTGAGTGAGCGGAAGGTGCTACACCCACGGAGCGGTAAGAAAGAAATTAAGCAAGACATGAACGACGACTGCTGAGTACTAATCAAATGTGGAGATTCATTGGTCTAAGCATGACTAAGCTAAGCGAAAGAATCATAGTTCTATGCATTAGAGGAGAATCATAGTTCTATGCATGACAAGAGATTCATTGGTCTAAGCAGATCATCATTGATTTGAAAGCATGAAATCGAAGGAGCAGATCCCTCTGATGAAGCAATAGAATAGTACAAGTCTTGGTCGAGTGCCCGGCTTTCGAGAACTAAGAAGGCGAGATAGCGATCGGAAACTATAATAAAGTTCGTCACCGGGTCTTAGTAAAGAACCTTCTCTAGTTCCTCAGATGGATTTGATTAGAACACTGATCTATTATTTAAAATAAAAAGATGCTTTTGGTGCCGGGACCATGATCTTAGTCTTTCGTTTCGAGGAATGAGGACTGCATTCGAGCGTAGGAAGGATAGCAGTAGAGAATCTTTCTCTAGCCACCGATTTACGGAACTATGAGCAAGCCCCGTGAGTGGAACTTGACCAAGGCACCTTTCTATGTGTCGGCCTTTAAAGCAATCGAGTATCCCCCTTCCATGCTCTCTCCACTTGTAAACAACAGAGACTATAGGACCATGAACTAGACCCTCCATCTGACTGAAGCGGCGCCTACTCCTGGCCTTCCTATCTGACCAGGGAACTCTCAACTATACTGAATTCCACTACCGGTACGATCGTTGACTTGTCTGTCTGCCCCTCCCCCCGTGCTCTCTACGTCCCTTTTTCTCGCTCCCTATCCGTCAGTCAGTCTAATCTCCTTTTTTTATTAGTAGGAAGGACGAGGTCCGAGTGATAACGACGGGAAGGACGAGAGGCTAACTAACTATGAAAGCTAGTGACTATGAACATAGCTAGTAACTATTAACTCCCATCCTTGAGTCATACGTCAAGGCTCCTACCTCTTTTCCGGTTCTCGTAAAAGCACTATAGACCGCTCTTCTTGGTAGCTAATACAACCAGTGAACTGTGCTCGTCTTCCGTGAAGAAGCATCTGCCTTACTCTCGCCCTTCCTTTGAGACCTCTTCCCCCTCCTCTCTCATTGCTGATAAGTGATGAGTATTCCTCTTTGCTATCTACAGACGACTGCTTACTAGTGAACGTAGTGCTGATGACAAGGCTGGATTCCTCTAGTGAGGATCAAGCAAGAGACAAAGACTCCCGATGCCGAACTGAGTTGCTTTGAGCTTTGGCCAGACCTACTCTTATTGGCCGGCCGATCTACTCTTACCGACCGCTGATTGAAGAGCGATCCACTCTACTAGATATATATATATATCTATAAAGTCTTCCGCGGTCATTATCTTGTCCTCATTCCTGAGCTTCTTCCCCGAGCTAGACCAGGAGTCTTTTTCTTGCCTATCCTTAGTCGAGATGAAATTAAGTAGGAGCCGGGGCATTGGATCAGGTCTCTCCGTTCGGATGATGGGATGAGCCCTTCGTTCGCGTAGCACCGTAGTCCCTTCCTTCTCTACTTTGATTTTAATAGTAAGGGAGCCAGGGTTAGCGCTTGCTCGTAGCACGTCGTTATCACTCGTACCTCGTTCCTAATGAAGACTAGCGAGCTTCTCCATTGGTTCTTTTCCTATTTCCACCGGAGTTCAATATGAGGCGGGACATCCCAATACTTGACTTAGAGGTTCTATGGTTCTGCGAGTGAAAGAGAGTGAAAGGAAGGGCGCCAGGCTGAAGCCTTCGTCAGGGGAGGCGCCCGTCAGGTTTTGGCTCAGTCTATTCATGAAGGGATTTCTTGTACAGTCAGATAGCCCCTGTCCGAGAAGTTGTAAAGAGCACAGCAATAGGACAGGACCGAAAGAGCAAGAGGACCGAGAGAGCAAGAGGACCGAGCTCACCCTCTACGTCAATGGGACCGGGCTCTCTTTCTTTAGGTTCTTCATCTCGGCAACTCACTCCTACGTGAGCTAATAGGGACTCAGATGGGTTGGCGTCAGGCGGGAAAGAGAAGCCCATTCTTATTGGTGCTCAAGTGAATGATTCAAGCGCTCTTCAGTCCCGGACCAGTAGCCGGAGACCTCGTCCCGTTCATCTGTGGGAGACCTCTTCAAGAAAAGAGAGATCAGGGATTGGCTCAGCACCTATATTGGCTCAGCACCTATATTATATCGGCTCAGCACCTATTTTCTAACCGCCCTCAATAAGAAGTTATGAGCCCGTCGTTCCTCGGCCCTCAATAAAAGAAGTTATGAGAGCGCATCCCGAGTCCGACAATTGGGGGGAGCAAGAGCACAGTGGAGCTCTCTCACTTGTATCACGAGAGATTCAATGATCCGATCTAGGCGCCACTTCATAGATGAAGTTCTCAATTGGTAGATTAGAGCAGTTTTCATAAGTCATAGGATGTTCTCTTAAGTCTCTCATTACAGTCCTTTGTTCAATTGTTTTGTTGTTCTTTCATTATCCGTTGTTCTGTCTATCTCCGTTGTCAACTTTGATTTTCTATGAGTTGTCCCGGTGCGAACAAGTAGGAAGTAAGGTGCGATGCGGTGAATCTGACAAGACTGGAGCGAGCGAGGCGTGCGAAGCATAGCTGAGCTAGGCCCGTCAATGGAGTGAGACTTCGGAGGATGCGACTGAAAACTAGACTGATGGGAGCGGGAGCCTTGACCCGGACTGGACTGAGCTCCCAGAGGAGGTCAGTGACGTAGAACCGAGAGCTCAGTTAGGGTAGCGCATCCCTTGGGTGGTCCAGTTCACCTCTGATCTTCGCCAGCCATAACCATAATAGCGAGAAAGACTTAATTAATTGAGATGACGCGAGAACGCGTCGAATACAATACTTATTTGATTTTCTCACATAAAATCGCCCCCAAGAGTTAATGGCCCAAAGCCATTAACTCCTGGAAAGAGTGAATGGCCCAAAGCCATTCACGACCTGGTGCCAGCTAGCTAGCCTGGAAATGAAATTGATTTGGGAAAAATATACCATTACTCTCCCAGTCGAGCCTATTCAACGATACGTACTCCCTATCTGTATTTCGATGCACTCGGAAATACCCTCTAGCATGCGCTCGAGCCTATCTGTCGATACCCTCGGATTAACTTAGAATTTGTTTAAGTAAGGGCGAGCCTACCCTTACTATTAATTAATTGCGATACCCTCTCGCATTCGCTCGAGCCTATCTTACGATGCCCTCTCTCTCACGTCGCTATCGCTCGAATTGAATTAATCCGCCTCCTATCTCTGCATCCCTGGCTGATCGGTTCCCTTGCCTTCTGTCAGTTGCCAGGTTCGGTCAGTAGCCAGGTTCGGTAGCCAGATCGGTTGTCCTGGTCGGGTGCCCGGCGGGATAAAATGCATGAGTGGGTCGAGTGAGTAGGTGGGAACAGGGTTGATCACACCCACGAACGATTCAGCGACCCTTATTGAGTTGACCCAAAATTCATAGCCATTCACGTATTATTTTTTTTTCTGGGGTTCGATTCAAAACTACGAAAGATCTACTCCTTACCTTAAGTTAAGTTGCTCCTTGGCTATTTGCCATTCACGACTTGCAATATTTTGAGGGACGATTGAAAGGATAGAAGTAGTTGAGTGGTGAATGGCATTGCTTTTTTAACTCTTTCCCGAACTCCACTACTCTCAAATAAAGATATAACCATAGAGTGAATTCCAAACATAACTCAAAGAAGGTCACGAACTGCATTATTGTGCCCTATTCTCTCTTTTCTTTGGCACGAGATCTTCTATCTATTCGATTGACCTCACACTAGTACACACTTGCCCGTTAGCTACTCTTACTCATAAACCAGAGTCAAAGAGTAGTCGTTAGTCCCGTAAAAGCAGGATTTGCTGATTCCCCTACGATCGCACCCTAGGAGAGTGCAAATGGCAAGTTGAATGGTCTGGTTCCACTTCCCCAATCCGCGTACCTCCTTTAATTTAAAACGAAGAGGTCTTTCATCTGCGCGAGAAAACTCCCTTCTTCCTTCAAATCGGGCCCCTCTTGCTCCTTGTCCCCTTGGGTACTCTTGCTCTGACTATACCTAATTGCTCACAGCTTATATATCTTATCAAAGGCTGGATAAGACTCTTGCTCCTTGGCTTCTGACCTATTGCTCTGGGGTGAAGGCAATACAACTATTACTGACTGACTAAGGCGTTGGCACCTCCAAGCCAGGAATAGTCTTTCTCTTGCCCTTCCCTCCCGCTCGATCTTTTTGTCACTCTCCTAGGGGGCTACTTGTGACGCCAGCTCGGAACCGTAGAGGTGGATCCGCCAGCCGAGTACGTTTGCTACTGTCCAGTGCCTCGGCTCTAAAGGGACGGGAAAAGCAGCTACTAGGTTTTGTTGGTCGACTTAGCTTCACACCCAATCCCAACTATAGTCAGTCAAGGAAAGGGGCCCCAATGAGCAAGGAGCAAGAGGGAAGTTGAAATCCAACTTCGAGGTGTCGGCTCACTTACTCTAATTAATTGAAGTTCTTACCTGACTCTTAGTAGCTTAAGTAGCTTACGAATATCTGAATGGACTTGCAAAATAATAATAGTCGTTCATGGCATGTGCCTAGAGCTAGTCGAATATCTGAATGGACTTGCAAAATAATAATAGTCGTGAATGGCCGGCACCAGGTCGTGAATGGCTCGGAGCCATTCACTCTACTCTTTGGGAAAAATATACCATTCACTCTACTCATTCCCTCCAGCTTAAGGAGTTAATGGCTTTGGGCCATGAACTCTTGTTGCTGGCATCGATTTAAAGTAAGGTGGAGACAAAGTTCGTTCCTACCTCAGACAGGGCATTACAAGATGGCTCGGAGGCGAAGAAGTAAGGCAGCTTTTCTTGCCCTTCCCTCTTATCACTCTGAATCTCTTTCTTTCTTTACAGATTGATTTCTTTCTCTCTTACCCTACATCTGGTGGTGAATGGAAAAAAGCTATAGCTAGCCCAGGGGTAGGGGTAGATTCTTTCGTAGTTTTGAATCACGTATATAATTCCATGAACTCCAGCTAGCTAGCACCAGGAGTTAATGGCTTTGGGCCATTAACTCTAGCTAGCACCAAAGAGGGAATGTGTTCCATTCCCTCCTGGCCCCCCAAAGAAAGTAATTATGTGAATGGCCCGTAGAGTGAATGGCTCTGAGCCATTCCCTCCAGCACCAGGAGGGAATGGATTTGTTCCATTCCCTCTTTGGAGGGAATGAATTGAATTTGAACGTATTATTCCATTTTCTAGGCGCAGCAAAGTCTAACATGGTATTTCCAGCTAGCTGGCACCAGGTCGTTCATGGTATATTTTTCATTCACTCCTTATTTTCTTTTACGTGGGTGAATCGACTGACCGCACCTAGGCACGCGTCCCTTATTCTTCTCAGCCCTATCCTATCCCTGGACCCTATCCTATCCCTCTGCCTTGGGGAAGCAATTCTGTCTCTTAGGCACGGCACTGGTCTTGTGGAAGAACTCCCTGGGCCATCCTTCCAGTAGCACGCCCTCGATCTGAGAATTGATTAGAAAGAGATTCACAATCACAAATGGGAAGCTCACTCCGAGGCACCTACTTCTGCTCACTACACTACGGGGCACGCTGCTGATGATTGGCTCAGATATTCATTATAGTTTGGAAGCGAGGAAGCTTACTCTCCCTCTTCCCTCCGTACATGAACCGGACGGGAATTGAACCAGTGACTCACGACATTGTGATTGGTCAATTTCTGCCATTCTCATGCATACCTCACCTATGACAAGTGTTCTAACTTGTCCTACCTCAGAAAGTGTTAAAACGAGACAATTGAACGCATAGCTGCGCATCTGAGCTTGTGTTCTTCACTGCCAATTTCGTGCATAGCATACCAGAATGACAACAGAAGTGTTCTTCACTGCCAATTTCACGCATAGTTCCTTTGAAGAAGTGTTCAAAACTGCCACTTGAAAGCGGGTTGCACTGCCGAGTCCGGAGCCTTGTCCTCTGCCGCGTCACGGAGAACTTAGCCTCACCGTTTAATGATTGCTTTGATTTCGCATAGCTCAACTTTGCTGAACCGACCGGAGAAAGATTCATGCTTCTGCTCACTCGCGGAGTAGGACAGGTGGATTGGCTCTGACCGGTAGGGATATGGATATGAGTCTGCCCTCTCTGGACTCGAGAACTACTACTATTACGAGTCCCATCCTTGCCCTCTCCTCCTCGATCGCGTCCCTACTTCTTTCTATTCTGAACTGCCGACTTCAACTCAAGTCTCTCCACGTGCTCCTCCCTTTCTTTGGTAGCCTAGGATCTCTGGCACCGTACTCTTGCCCGGATCAGTGAGCTTGAACTGAACCCTTCCGTATCGACACCAAATTCTCTAACTTCACTTTTTTTTTCGATCAAAAAAGCACTAAAAGATAGCATAGCGGTCTCACTCGCTCCTTTGCCGCACCGCTGGGCTGGGTGAATCTCCTTCGCTTAGCATATCAACAAACCAAGAACTCAGATCTTATTATCTATAATTCAAGTAATGAAATGAAGACCTATACCGCTCCGTAGAGCTAGACTGACTGGTTGACTTCGGGTCTTACTGAACTTCATTGGGAATATCACCGGAAAGCTGGTTGGGACAATGACCCGGGATCTCCGAGAACAAGCACCTCGGCTGACCGTTTTGCATTGCCGGCTGATTGCTTCAATCCAATCCCTGCGAAGCCGCTCAACGAAGCCCTGCCTTAAACTACTTCAACCGCAGAGATAGGTAGATCAGTCGCCGCTCTACCAGAACCAGAGATCAGTCGCCGCTCTGCCAGACGAAACCTATCTACTGATCCTCGTCACGTTTGGGGATCTCCAATATTCTAAGGTCGGGTCGAACAAGATATATTTAAACAGAGGGCTCGTCGCTATACCTACTCGCTGGGCTCCATTGCTATAAGACTTCCATTGCTATAATATAAGAAGTGAGTTAGCACCTCGTGTGAACCATACCATTCCGAGGCTGAGGCGGGGAGGAGTTGTCTTTCGCTTGGCCCAAAGCTACTTGTCCTCTCGCCCAACTGTGGGACAGTCTTCGCTAGCAGGCTTTCCCTCGCCTCCGGTGCCTCTGGTGGAGAGCTGTAGAGACCTCTCGCCTTCAGTTGACTAAGGCGCTCTCTGCCCTTGGATGAGTCTGCCGTCAGCCGTCCTCTCGCCTAACTTCTCTTTCTTATTGGTCGATCTTTGATGCCGTCCTTCGATCAGTGAGTGTGGCTGCCCTGCCCTTCCTCTCATCTATCGGTTGCATATCAGCCCTTCCCTCATATAAGTGTTAAGTGCTTATCGGTCCTGACCCTTCTAAGTGCTCTCGCTTGAACCATAAAGATTCCAGCAATGGTTCGCAGGGCCATAAAGTGTAATTTGGTGGGGGAAAGAAAGAAAGACGAAGAGCCTGAGGACTGAGCACCGCGTAGTGGGATGCTTCTTCGAACCCATGATCCTGACTCCTTCATTGCTTTTTTCGCATTCCTTAGCCCCGTCACCGACGGGTCTTACCTCGCCTTTCAAGGGCTCTCTGAACCAATGGCTTAATGCTCCTAGGAAATAGGATTCGAACTGGAGCAACTGAATCTCTTGCTTCTCTTTCAGAGCCTCCTACTCGTGCGTGCTTGAACGGTGCAGCTACTGCGGTCGATCGGTGCGTGTTTTGCTTTGCTTCAGATGGTATGCAGAGATTGCGCTCCGCTCCGCTACGCTTAACTCTGCCTGTCGCTCAACTTTGCCCTTCCTAAACTACTTGAACTAGACCTCGAAATGCTCTTCTCTTATATAGGAGTGGTCATTGGCCTAACGAACGAATCAACTGGCATGCGAGTGAGCTCTCTTGCCAGGGATTCGCTGGCCTACCATGGGAAGAAAAGAAGACCTCTCAAGCTAGCGTACGTCCTCTAGCCCAACGATCCAGTCCGACTCAACCTTCCTATCCGAGATCTCTTAACCGACCTCAGCAGCCAGGGACAAGAGATCCAAAGCTGACCTGGGAAGAGTTGAGTGAGAGCGCTCTTGTCCCCAACTTAGCCGAGTCTTCTTTCTGAGATTGATTCTGAGTGGGCGAGCTGACAGAACACTGAGAGGAATGAGTGCTAGTGAACTAGGGAAGGAAGAGGAGAGGAGAATCGGATTACAAGCATCTAGTGCATAAAGGATTCGAACCCATGATAGGCATGAAAGTCGGCTCTCGGAGCTGTAGTGAGGATTGAAAAGGTAGCCCTCGGACCATCAATAGTACCATTTTAGTTTAGGCCAAGCAAAGTAAGCGAAGAAGAAGGATTGCCCTGATTGCTAACAGGCTGGGCTGATTGCTAACAGGCTGGGCTGATTGCTAACGACCTGGGATTGGGATTCGTTTCTCTCTTCGCACTCGCACACCTTACTTATTCCACTCGTGCTTGACAAAGCATTCAGTCGCCATCGATAGCTCTCCATCGCTCCTCTCCGAAGCCCGTCTTTCTCCCACCGTAAAGAGGAAACTTCGCTGCTACCCTAAGGACGCGGTTTCTTAGCGTTGCGCTTCGCTCCTCTCTTCTCAGCAATGCATCGGAGGACTCGGCTCCCGCCTTCTCTTCCATTGGATTAGGGACCTTCTTAGTGGATTGCTTTGATTTCGCTACGCTCTTGATTGCTTTGATTTCGCTGTCGCTCAACTTTGCCCCTACTCGAGGTCTTATAAAGCCTGAGACCTTTCACTCACTACTGAGACCTTGAACTCCTATCCTATCGAACTCCTATCCGAGAACAGATCTGCTCTAAGGTGGGCTCGCAATAGTTGGAATGAAGAGGCGAGGAGCGGCTCCTCGGACCGAGAATGATGTCAAAATGCACTAATCGCTCTCCTTGATTACGCCAATTCCTTAATTGACAGCTGATGTCAAAATGCATCTTGAAAAAAGAAAAAAATATAGCCAATTTCTCGGTTGAAGAGCTATAGGCTAATTGCTATAGAGAATAGCTTCGCTTCAATGAATTCATTCCTCATGGATTCATTCTTTCCTTATATAGAAGAAAGATAGAAAGAAAGACTGGCTCTTTCTTTTCTTCTAAGAAGTGGGGCTACCTGCTCGCTGTGGGGAAGAACTACCTGCTCTGCCTACTGAACTGCTCTGCCTACTGAACTACCTGCTCTGCCAACTGAACAACCAGCTCTTCCTTTTTAACTACTATTGGATAGTGATCCTTGTTCTAGTGATCCTTGTTTGACTACCTGCTCGACGGAGGTAGGATCTATGGATTGCTCAGATGCGGAGCGAGACCAGAACTATGCGGAAGCCTTCCGACCCTAGCTCTGTACCTACTGCACTGCTATGGTCCAGGAGTGAAGAAAGGAGCGAAGGCCAGTGACGATCTTTGAGTGCTCTTAATAAGAGGTTGTTTTGCCAAGGCTCTCGATCTGCTACAGTGCTTCTTCTCCTACTGGATTCATTCTAATGAAAAGGAAAGCCGCGTCGAAGACTTGATTTTTCTTTCTCACTCGCCCCCAGCTAGCTGGCTGGCACCAGGTCTAAATGGTATTCATTCACGACCTGGTGCAAGCCAGCTAGCCTGGCAATTTCATAGTGACTCCAAACATTGACTAC
>JBBUKS010498253.1:0-14559 GCA_038050645.1 Hedychium gardnerianum
TGTTGCCGTATCCGATGATGCTAGCGCAGTCAGAAGAATGGGTCAAGTGGGAATTGATTCGTTTAAGTTTCCGAAGTCAGTTCGCCGGTTTGAGCATCTTGTATAATGGGAAGCCCCTCTTTCCGACGCTAAGCGCAAAAGGCACTCAAAGGAGTAGTAAGACCTACCATCACTACCATAGGGCTAACGTGGTAAATCCTGCCACCTCAGACTCCTATTTTCCCTCACGTGTCAACAAGCAAGTTGGGTGCTCTCCCTTAACGTGGTAGGACTCAGTTGCAGGTCTTGACGTTGGCTGATTAAAAAAGGCATCCTCGTCGCAGCAAAGCCCGTGTTTCTGAATTTAGTCAAAAACGAGACTTTCACAGGTCCGATAGGTCTTTCTACTATACTAACTAGTACTAGTAGGGTGGTTACCTTCAAATGCGTTAATTTGCCTTTTTTTTTAGACCTTCTTTGTCAACAAGAGCCCTGCCTTGGTCTTCAATCCCCTTGAGCTGCTAGCGAGCATCCCTCTTTGCTTTCTTTGAAGCGTGCATTGGTCACATAGATGACTTCGTTAAGGAAAGCTGCTTGAAAAGTGCTCATCTCTTCGCTCTCCTCCCTTCCGCTAATGCGAATATCCCGTTCTTGGTTCTTAAAGATATGTCTCCTGCCCCTGTTATGTTAGCGTCTTTAATCTCATCTATTGGTTGGAGCTCTCTTCGGGAAAGAGTCTAAGCTGCCCGCCCATTTCTTCTTCAATTTCACAAAGAAGATTTGAGTGGTTTCAGCCCCTTCTCCTATAATGTTAGGCGAGGTGCCTTCTGCTCTCTTCGATTTAGCAAGCAACTGAGTGGCTTTCGCTCCTTGGTCTATTGTCTATCGATGTCCTGCCCCACCTCTCTTTAGTGCTTGAGTTAGTTGATAGAGACCTGTACTGTAGGAATAGGCCACTTCTTGGCAAGTTCGGAAGCTTTGGTGAGAGGGGAACTAATGCTAATGGTCTCGGATATGGCTGCCTCGCTTAGTCCAGCTGAGCTATATTATTAACTAATGAGACTGACATAGAGTACAAGTACCAAATACTGAGAAAAAGAGTGTATGCGAGTAAGTGCGAAAGCTTTTGCATCTTCTTTTCCGTTTACTAATTGGAGCTCCTCCTGTCGATCAGTGCGACTCCAAAATCCACATACAGAGAAAGCGGATGTGCCCTTATTAGCGCAGTTGCAATATCAATATATAGCGTAGTTGCAAGGCTTTCTTTCGTGAGCTAGCCTTGTTTGCTTCCTCTTTTCCTCTCTGTTTCGGATGTCCATCCAATCTCTGATTCCAGTCCATAACTTCCTTGAATATAGCTCCTGTTGCTCTTCTCTGGCTAAGATGTCACTTATATGGCCATCTTTTCTTAAGCCTCAGGCTGTGTTAAAGTAATCTCCTTAAGGGACTAAGGCCTGTAAAATCCGTCTCGATTATAAGACCTAATCCGGCTTTCCGTGCGATATCTCCTTGCTAAAGGCCTATCTCTCATCTTGAAGGCTGGTTGAATGGATCATAGAAGGTGCAAGATGTGCTTCCATTCCTTTACCTATTTTTGTGCTTTTTGCAGCTTCTTTGCTTATTTACCAATCCGTGCTTGTTTAGCGGGCTTCTGTCATTCTCATTGTAATATTAAGTGTTGTAAGATGTTGTAATAAATAATGATGTAGTTGTAAGATCCTCCTTCTCCTCCCTCTGCTTGGGAATCCGTGTCGGGTACATGGAAGAGTCAGATTGAGAAAGAGAGGGTACTACGAGGGGTCAGAAGTAGCGACGAGTTAATCAAAAGGAGCAAGTTTGTTCCGTAGGCTTAGGCTTTCGTAAAAGGGGCTCATGGCTTTCGAAGTCTAAATCACCCTTAAAGTACACCTCAATTACAAAAGGCTCTGATAGTCGAATTTTTTGTTCTTTCTTATCTTAAAGGGATCGTATTGACCCTCTTCTGAGCCCATGGGAGAAGACTGGGTAAAAGAAGCTTTTAGCCCTTGCTTGTTCAGTGCTATTTCCCGGTCGTCCAATGGTCTTTAGTCGTTATTAAGCCTGGCCCTGTGTCCACAATTCCAGACCTTCAATCCTCGATCATCCCCTGGGTGGGCTTAGTTCACATGTTCTTGCTTAGTTCGTATTCCGGGTATGTGGCAAGCAAGAAAAACGTATTCGCCATAATTACGATATCCTTTGCTGATGCTGATAGTACTACTAGCTCTTGACTTAAAGGGCAGTCAGTCGCTCACCAATTTCGGGTGTACGCGTCCCGTAGTCTAACTGGTATTCATGTCTTCTATAGCAGTATGGTATATGTAACGTTGTTGGTTCCAGGTTGCTTAGGACTGTCAGGTTGCTAGTCTTTCGATGGTTCCCAACCCCTTTTCTCAAAAATCCCATTTCCTTCCATGAGATTCTATGGGCAATTTTTGAGTAGTATCCGTTGAGTCATTCGCAGAAGCAGCTCTTTCAAACGCACCCAAATCTGATGAAGGAACTGTGGAATCAGCGGTTTCTTTCATTCGCTGAAAAACAACGCACCGAAAATCGAATCAAAATAATCCGATGGATCATAGCACAGGCATCATCCTAAGAAGCGGGTAAGGTTGAGAAAGAAGCAGCCCCGAACTGTAGCAGTGAGGGCACGGTTGCTCCTAGTGTTGATAGTCAGCTTCAGGCAGGGGATATATCGAGAGAGGAAGGGGTAGGTTGTGGGGAGATGGTGGTTTGGTCGGGTGAGAGGGTCAACGAGAGGGCTAAGATGGCGTATAGACGGCCAATGGGTTACATCAGGGTTGTCCTAGAGAAGGGTAAGCTCTCTCTTAATCGGGCGTAGGATCCGGCTATTTCAATAGATTAGTCCCTAAACCATGCACTTAAGAAGTTCTCTGTCCCGATGTGAACTAACACTTGTGAGACAGAGACAGAGAAGGGTAGGCGTGGATCAGTAGCTCGACCCGAGGAAAGATCCGTTTCTGGGAGCTGGGGGGTCAGGTAAGATCGGACGAAGCTGCTCTGAGAAGAGTGAAAAAGAGGAGAGTGAAAAAGAAGAGCCTTTCTTCGAGTGGATTAGAGATTAGAAGCAGTTATCTCACGTTTTAACGAGCTTAACGCGGGTTTAGTCATCATTCTCATAGGAGTGGGCTGTTTCGGGTGTTGTGACGCTTTCTGTGGTGGTTCCCAATACGAACGAGTCGCTTCTAGCCCTCTCCTGTTCCTTCCCAATATGCCTATTTTTTTGAATGCCGATTGCAGTAATATTCACTTTGCTTCATCTTCCTACTATGAAAGGAGACGAGCTACTCCATTGGCTTATCTAAAGTCTTAACTGTGAACTAATAAACTTATGTACCGGAAAGGATGTTGGTCCTAACAATCAAAACCAGTACAACCAACAATTAACAATCGATCGTCCGTGCGGGAAGAAAGACTATATGGATGGAGGCTTTGAAAAAGGGTGGTAAACCACCTTTCTCTTTTTTGAATAGTTTCTTGTAGTATAAACGCTTTCCGTTGCAGCGCCAGTTAAGGTGAAGGTTGTGCCTATCATGACGATTCCAATGACTAGCTCGAGTTCAGTTCAAGCTTTGATTCGTGTTTGCCTAGTTCTTGGGCTAATAAGGCAATGTCCATTGTTGCCAGCGATTATGATTTCGGTTACGACGACAAGGCTCTCTTTGAGAAGACCTACAGCTACTCCGCATACGAGGCTTTTGGTGTGCCTTCTCCTCTTAGGGGGGTTGAAACCACTGAAGACTGTTAAACTCGTTCTTATGTTGGCTTTTCTGTCTATTGCCTTCAATGGCTTAGTAAGTCCGTGTGCTTTCTACCTATTTCTTCTCCATAAAAAATGTTCATTGCCTTTTGATGTCCATTGCCCTATACCCACCAGGCTCATTGGTCCAGTGATGAACAACTTCTCTTTAAATAATGGATTTATCCGTGAAACTAGTTTAGGCGCAATAAGGGAATTCATTCTTCCAGGCGTAAGCCCATTCCTTGTGAGAAAGTCACCAATATATTAGGATTTCCAAGATCTTCAAAGACGGATCTTCAAGAGGTTCCAGTAAAGGGAATTGATTATTGACCAACACAGAGGGATTAGCCCCAATTCAAGATGAAGGATAATGTGACTGAGGAAACCACTATTGCAGCTTTCAATGAGGCCATTCGGGATGACCTTGAAATAGAAGTACTTAGAGCTGAGCCGCACACTTTGGATCAAGCCATTGCTACTGCCCATAAACAGGCAAATCTTAATGTCAAGCTTGGACTGAAGACTTTTAAGGGTTGCAAACTCCCAAACCCTAGCCAGAACACTACTTCCAAAAACCTTGTGAATCTTGTCAACCTAACCATTGCTACTGTTAACACCCAAAGAGAACCTAAGAGACCTAATCCTCAGAATGTGCAAAACCCACCTCATAATGACAAAGGTAACTAAGGGGGTAGAGGCCATTGTGAATACTGTACACCTGCCACCTTAGCAGCCTTAGTCGTAGATTAAGGATCATGCAGAGACCCCCTTATCAGCCTATAGTTAGACCTCCACTTTATAGGTTCCGTTCCGTCAGCAGCCAAACCTAGCCCAACCTACTTAAACACGACTTGATGATTTGCAAAGTACGAAGGACTTATACATAAATTATAGGGAACCTTATGTAAATGGTGAGATGTACCAACCACACAATCCTCCAACATTTAATGGGTTGATTATCCTAGATATAACCAAAACCATACTATCCCTAGACACAACCAAAATCTTTGGTGCCCCATCCACCTAATTAAGGGACATGACTTGGACTCTTGCAAAATATGAAAAGCAAAATAGTTGGCTGAAGATGACACCTCTCCCTAGTTGCCTATTCACCCAGACAACCAACACTTAGGCATTTACAGGGAACCTTTCCCTAACCATAGCAGTGACAACCCTAGAATAAACTCAAACCTTTCGACCAACTATGCCCAAGCTAAGTCAGTTGAGAGATCAAGATCCAATAGCCTCAACTCAGGCCCAAACCCCTTAGAGAATGCCACGTAGAGAACCATCGGCCACATAAACTTCTATATTCCACCCGATGAGACTAATGCTGTCACTCGAAACCAAGCTGCTCAAACTAATGATAGCTAGGCTGTGCACTTTTAAGGGGTAGATAGCAATCCAAGCCTTATACCCTCACCTCAACCAATAGAAATGCTGCAAATAACTTGAGAAGTGCCTAGAGAGTTCCTACGAAAAGAGACTACATCATCATCGATAAGCTGAGCTCCACCCGCATAAGCATTTCCATGTTAGAGCTGCTTAAAACTTTGCTTGTGCGTAGGGATGCTTTTGTGAGAGAAGTGCTACGACCTCCTCTCAATTGATACCATGCTGGTTTGGATCAAAAGAATATACTGCTGAACCTAGTGACTGACTACTTTATGCAACTACTCGCTATAAAGCCTTAAAGCTAGCTCTCACTAACAAAGCAAGTGAAATCTATATTAGCCCATACATAGGGTATACCCCCGCCTTTTCTAAGGTGCCATTACTTGCCCTTTACTAGGTTGTCTTAAACTTGTCTTATTGCTGCTTTGTCTTAGTGCTTTACTTGCCTTCTTAATTGTCTCTTAATAACAAAAAAGGAAAGAAGAAGCCCAGCAATTCTTCAATCTTTGTATCAGTTCGAATGCAAGTATCCGCAGTTTCAATGGTAGAATGTCAGAACAATGCCATAAGGGTAAATACCTGTCTTAGCAGTTTGAAATGCTTAACATCAGCTAGTTGCTCAAGTGCCAATATAAGAAGTTCTTCAATGAGCTTTAGCTCGAATACCAACATCAGCTCTCTTGCAGACCCTGCTTGAAAATCGAGAGAAAACGGATTAGTTAGAGCTAGCAGAGGCTAGAGCTGCATATGATCCATCAGTGGCAGAGCCAGATGCAGTAGTTCCTATGGTTTACCCTGAACAAGTAGTTTCAGCAACAGTAGACCCAGCATTTAGAGAGCGATACCACCCTGCAAAGGCAGGGGGAAAGCTATAGGCATCAGCAGAAAGGCAAGCAAAGGCGTAGGTAGCAGATCTACCAGCATCACTATCGGTCAACTTCAAGTGCTTAATTAACTGCTCCATCAACAGAAACGACTGAAGCGGCTGCAGGAAGGTATGCTGCTTACTTAGATGCTACTGGTGGATCATATGTTCCCACCTATGTCTCTAGTGATGCTTCAACCTTCGTTTCTGCTGCTCCTGCTGGGCTTAGAAGGGTACTGATCCTGGATCTACTACTGGCCCTGCTCGCTTTGTTTATGCTCCTGTGGGGACTGGCTTTCGAACTGACTCGACATCTGCTGAATCAATTCCTCCCCGGGAGAATCCGGATACAAGCAAGTATATCCCTGACTAATGGGAAGACCCCCTCTATGATCCGGAGAACCGGCACACTGACCCTATATCAATCACCGCCCGCGTTATCAATGGAATGATTAGCTAACCTTCAAGGTCTGTGAAGTCTTTCCCCCCGGCTCTTCAATCCTAGTATACGAAAGGTCATGTCCATTCATTCCCGAGGTAGTCCTCTACCAAGCAAGAGGAATCTCTTTCTCTTAGCCTATCACCGCACCGACGAATGAAGAAGGGAAGGGTCTGAAAGAAAAACGAATAACCAAGCCTTCCTTCCTATCTTTATCTATAGATAAGCCACTATTTGACTAGTTAGTTCAGGTTGTGGTGCAACACCTAGTAGTCGGGGAAAGAAAAGAAAAATGTAGTGTCCGGAACGGACGGTGATTTTCCCTAATAGATTGAATGCGAGAACTCGGGGGCATTGGCCGCTTCTTCGAGGAAGACAGGAGGTTCAGTAGTGGCCTCTGTTTCTGGGGTTGTCCCGGGCATTCACGTACGGCATCTGATCCGTGCTGCTGTTCACAAGGCTCTCTCTCCTTACTTGAGTATCCAGGTACGAACCGACAGAAGCGGGCGGGAGTCAAAATCAACAATTGACATTGCCTCATTCGACGAAAATTTGTTATGCCATCTTCACCTTATTATTATGAAAAGGGGAAAGGGCTTTCATCCATCCCCATCCCTGTAGGAATCCGTAGGAAACCTAATTGTTGGGGCGGGCTGGCTTGGCTTTTTTTATGATTTTTCTGTCTGGCTGGGAAGGGTAGTAGCCGGTGGCTGCTGGTATAGATCCGCTGGTCCTGCTCGCTTTGTTTATGCTCAATCTCTATCGAGCGGGCTTTGCTACCTTTAGGACTACTAAATCCACCGTTGAACCAACTGCTGCAAGTGGGGTGACTTCCTCTGCTTATGCTATTAGCTCAAATCGACTGCTAGAGAAACCGGGTAAAGGAAAGCGGGGACGGGCGAAGACGCTATTGGTGGTGCTAGTGCTTATGGGTCAACAATTCTCATTTCTTAGTTACAGAAAGCCCTTCTCAAGGAAGTCAGCCAAGAGCCACTCATCTGAGCCAGCGGATTCCAATTCTGCTGTGGCGGTGCGCAAAGCAAGCACGCTTAGACTGCGATGTGCAATCTTTGGTCTGCCTATCATTGTCCATTAAGGGCTGACTCCGCTAGGCAAGAGGACCACTACTGGGATTATTCAACTACTAACTGATGACCAGGGGATTACTCTGCTTCTTCCACTACGGATATTGACTGACCTGTTGAGAGGATAGCTGCAGGAGAAAGAAAAAAAGAAGTCGAGTTAGGTTCTGTTCGTTTGTGTAAGCATCTCTTTCCTCGGTCGATTCGTCTGCTCATTCAGCGTATGATTCTTATCAAATAGCTTCTTCCGATAAGTCTTATGAAATGAATTCGGCTGGAGATAGGCATTCGGATTCGTTACTTGGGGCTGATGAGGATGAGTTACTTCGGGCTCCTGAGGGTGAGGAATCCGTTGTTTCGGAATAGAAATTCTATGTTAGTTCGGCTTCGGCTGAAGAGTCATTTTTCCCTTCAGCCGATTCAGATTGAGAAGGAAAGACCACCCCCTCCTTTTTCCAGCAACTCCTTGTGTTAAGCACGTTAACTACGAGGGCTGTCCTTCCAGCTCTATCTCACCACCCCTCCCCCTAAGGGGGTGTTTGGAGCTTTAAGAGAGCGTAAAGCAGGTATGAGTGAGTCGGTTAGTCGGTTCGGTGCGGGCTAATGCCCTTCCCTCACCTCGAATAGAAAGAAAGATAGGTAGGCGGTTTCCCTGACCCTTTCTGCCGAAAATCTTACCATCAAGCGAGACGGCATAATGAAGGAATGAGCGGAGGGCTGTGGCAGGCTAGGGAGCCTCCTTCACACCGTAGTGGGAGCCCCTCGGTTCCAAGTGCCACTTTCTAATTTCTCGCTTTTTTTTTCGCGCGGAAAGCCCTATCTATTTACAGGGGTTACTTCGATTAATGAGTTAATCGGAACGTTACCCCCCGAGGGGGAGTCGAGCTATAAATAGTGTTTTGGTCGGTCAGTCGGTCACTACCTATTAGGCCCTTCCCCTAAGAGTCCGTTCCCTCCCTTCGTTAAAGGATAAAGACAACCAAAGCATTGGCTATATGCTTAACACATGCAAGTCGGACTATGTTTTCGATCAATCTGGTTCACCTAGCTATGGCCCAATCTAATCATACGAAAACTCAGAGTGGGTTTCTGGCTCAGAACAGAACCTGGTTCACCTCTCTAATTACGTATGTTAGTTTCTTCTTTCCTGCTCCTCTAGTAAAGAAAGGTGATCCTCCGCCCAATAGAGCCTAGCCCGAGAGACGAGTTCTCCAGTGTGGACCGAAATGGTCTCGCGAAGCCGGTCCCCGGATGGTGTCAGTCCTTCTCTAACTTGAAGAGCAGCAAACCAGACTTCCCCAACCGGGGGGGAGAGAAATTTGATCTAAAAAATTCGATAACTAAGAAAGCAGTCTACTCATGTACTCTAGCTTCGCTAATGAGATAAGGTAGTTTACTACTTGCTGTTGTTAGAGATTAGAGAGAAGGGGATGCTTGTGTATGGATGGAACTAAGAGCTTAGGGTGAAGAGGTGGGACTAGACAAACAAGCCAGCCATTAGCCCTCTGTAAACTGGAGTATGGAAGTGGAACTCAGTCTAGTCTGCTCTCATCCAGCAAGCTCTCTAATACTAGCTAGCGCTAACCTCTCTTTAGCCTATCTGTCCTCTTCGCTACCTCTCAACAGTAAACTAGTCGCTTAGCTTTCTAACAAAGCAAGTAGCTAGCGCATCTCTTCCCTCTTCGAGCCAACCGTTCACTTCCTCTAACGAGCGAGTCAACTTCGTTCACCACTGACTACGTTCTTTCAGAGAAAGCAAAGGTGTGGAATAGCGCTAGCTAACAAGTAAACGAGTGAATGTTGCGTAAGTGAACGGAATGCTGTTGGCATGTTCGAGCTAAGCAAGCCAGCCAACAAAGATTGATCCAGTTGCTGTTGGGGACTTTCCCGGGGATGGGAGTCCTTCATATGAGGATTCACCTCTGAAACTCGAAAGAGGGTCCTACCCTACGCCCGCAACAACAACAAGAATCGCCTGAGCCAATTAGCAGTTGCTTGCCATATCTTACTGTAGTGATGAAGCAGAAGAGGGAAAACTCTTCGTAGCGGATGATCAACCCATAAAAAAGTTTGGAACCCCTGCACTACTATGCCCAATGATGGCTTCACGGTTTCAATGGGGGCTTATGATTCTTTCTATTAGAAAGGTAAGAAGAGAGTTCCGTTCCTCCACTTTTCGACCTGGAAAAAGAGAATCATTTCATCAGAACTCAGGCTGGGACAACTCTTCCTATTGCTTGCCTATTTCTCCCTTAGGATTAAGCAGTAGATAATACCCAACCACGGGAACTCGGATACTAGATCATCCACGATAAGCCTATCATCCCCGACGAACTCATCAGCAAATTCAGCTCCCTCAGAGGTAGGGCTTGCTTGGACCTTTGGAGGAGGATTACAATACTTAACAATCACTAGACCAGACATTGCATATGCTGTAAGTTTGGTCAGCCAATTCATGCATTTTCATTCTCCATTCTTTCCTCATCTTCTTGCAGCAAAGAGTTAGGTATGTCAAAGGATCCGGATTCTTGTTTCCGTCATCTAAAAAAGAGTATGAATCACTGCCTACTCAGATGCGGTGAGCTCCAATGGCGCCGAAGACTGAAATAACAGTCCACGTCCTGAATATGTCCGAAAGTCTCGAATAATCCTTAGCACTGCTGTCAAATGAGGTCGTCGAGGATCACTCATGAACTGGCTGACCACGTGAACGGAAAATTCGATTTCAGGTCGAGTAGAAGCCACATATATCAAGCTCCCGACCAACTGACGAGACTCTGCCTTGAATTCATAACCTGCAACAGGGTCTCCTTCACTGGGGGACAGTTTCACATTCAGCTCAAGAGGTGTCTCAACTTTATTGTCGTCAGTGAGATGAGCCTTGCCTATGATATCCATAGTGTACTTATGTTGAGATAGTATGTAGCCTCTCTTGGAATATTTCTCATTTGAGATGTTCAAAATCATGCCTATTTTCGAGCTTTTTCCTGGATCCAGAAGAGACCCGAAATTCCAGTTTTTGGCTAATGAAGGCTCCACGTTACGGACCTTTTCTTCATGGAGAGTAGAGACAGCCTCTTTCTTATATTCCCCATTCGCGATAGAGAGATGAGGGAAGTCGACCGATGCATCTTTTGAGGTTACTTATGAATGCCTATTTGCTTGCTTTATTCCATTCCTTCATTCATGGAAAGCTTTATATCGTCTTCTTTAACTTTAACGACGAGATAGAAAAAAGAAAAGAGAGATGAGAGCACAGCAGCAAAACGGGCCTAGAACTTGGGGGACAACAAAAAAAAGAAAAGGAAGGAACGAAAGCATAAAGAACTAGAGCAGGAAGACGAGTTGGAATATTGTTGTATGAACAGGTCTCTTGGTTGGCTTTAGTAGCTGGAGCTGCAGCAAGCACTCTGCATACTGTATGAAAGAGTCATTCGAGTAGACACGTCAGCTAGTGGGGGTTCTGGCCTTGGTCTCTGTGAAAGGTCCTATTGCTTATATAGGGCTTTCTAAATTCCTATTATACCTATTTCATGGCCTGCTCTATATCTTATCTTGCTGGCTTTGCTTTCTGGCAGGAGCTTGCGATGCCTTACGTAATACGTAATAAGGGGCTTCCCAGAGGCAAAGAAAGAGTTTCCCTTCTTTGCTAGCTATTCAATGGCGAGGGCGAGCAATTCGATCCTAAATGGTGTCGCTTCTTTCCCTCTTTGTTTGTGTTGTGCCTGTGCCGATGCCCTCCTATAGTTAAAAAGACTCAAATACGCCATTATGAGTATAGTCAAACGCAACATACGACGAGGCTCCTCAAGAGAAGGGAAGGTGCCGTACTCCCTAATCGTAGAGCTAAGAAAGGAGCCTGCCTGTAGCTTGTGGCTTTGTTAGTTGGCTGAATAGCTTGCTTGGTCCGATTGTTTATGTTGCTGGTCCCGCTGCCCTTACCTACTCAAATCCCGAAACGAAAAGAGTCGTTCCCATTCCCTATTTGTTCTGGTCCTTGTTCCTGATCCCTGTGAAAGGTCCTGTCGATGGGAAAGAATCTTCCTGTCTTATTACCGAGTGCGAGCTGCTTTCTGTAAAAGGTTCGATTACGGGAAGGAAATAGAGGTCACAAGGTAAGGGACCGCTTTCCTTTTATGCTTCCCTACGTGGAAAATGAATCAAACCTGTTTTCCAGGCTGCAGGTATTCTAAAAAAATGGTTATTGTTTATGCTCGTATAGCATAAAAATGATTTATTGGGAGGGCCATGAGAAATCCACTTTGTACCTTCGTTTCGTCATCAAAGCCTCTTCGCTAGTCCAAACTCTCTTAATCAGTCAAGCAAGCAATTTGAATAGGGATTATGAACAGGCCCTTATCTTAGCCTTACCCGTTCGATTGATTGTTCTAAAGTCGAAGTCGTTTCGTTAAGTCAAATTGAAAGGTAGGTTTTGTCAGTGATTAAATGGAAAGGGAGAGCTGTTCGGACCTACTCAGGAGCTTTTAGGCTAATTAAAAGCCAAAACAAAAGAAAAATCTCGGCACTGATAAAGATGAGATTCGGTCAACAAACAAAGGAAATTAAAACACTCCCTTCTTTCTATCTGTCGAAAATGATGAAAACCAGATCGAACTCTAAAGTCAAGCCTTTCATTTCATTGTTCAAGCTCTTGAACATGGGTTGAGTTCATACATTTTGAATGCTTTGCTTTCCCTATTCAAGACATACTACCAATTCCTTTGAAGCTACTATCACTACCGAAGCAGGCTTGCTCCTTCAAAATCAAGTGGCTAAGACGGGCTATTATGCCTATTCAACAGATTCCGATTGTGATACAATTCCATTGCCTGCTCCTATTCATGTTCGTGTTTACTTGTATGCCAGAACTTTAAGGTCTAAGGACTCCTATTCTAGGTCTGAAACTCGGTCTGTTTGCTCCTACAAAAACTCATACGGTGTGTCTCCTACTCCTCTCCTGATACGAGTTATTTCCTAACCCTTTCTTCGTGCTTGTTTCAGGAAGCACTTCGACCACTCCAGTAAGTATATGGATTTTTTTGACAGACGACAAAGAGTGATGATTTACCGACGAAAAGAGGTCAAGCCGATAGGACCTACTCGAACAATCGCCCTACTTGATCAAGCTGATTAGCAAGTGGACCAAGTCGTTGCCTCTGTCTTTGATTTACTCAAAAGATAAGACTGTTCCCCTTTAGCTTCTTTAGTCAATTCTAATTGTTCACTCTTAGTTGACCGTTCCGCTGGGGCTTCCACTCAAAGAGGAAGCCCTGCGCTGCACTCCAGTGTAGAATTTCTTGATCCACGAAATGAGTTATTTAGGGGTTCTTTCCCGAGATGAGTTCTTGCCATTTCATTTTTACAGAGGAAACGAACAGACTTTTTTTGATAGAAAGGAAATGTATATTGATACGTTCAATCGAGTCCCGTTTTCTATTCCTCTTTCTTTGGTTGGTTGGTCTTGCTGTTGCCGGTTTAGGGTGCTCTGGCTAATATGACTATGTTGCTTCCTCTTACGGGTCATCATACCAATTAGTAAAGTGGAGGGGGACATACGAGTACGCGAAGGGAAGAGAGTTGAGACGGAGACGAATCCAAGCCAACGAGGTTACAAAAGGTACGAACGAGTTGGATAACCAGTTGACGGTTACTTTGATTGTTATTCCCGCTCCAGTGGAGATTGCTTGCTTTCTCGATGGGAATTGGTAATACTTGGTGGTCTTGGTCTTTGATGAGGAAGTGGTGGCAGGGCAAAGAATGGGTGGAGATTAGGATATAGTCAGGATATTCCACTGGATAGGTAAACCCATTTCGTTTTCTTTTTTAAAAGGGGCTTTGCATTCAAGACAGTTGATTCAATAAAGTTCGAAGTTACTAGAATGTATTCTTCGGGGTAGAATTTAAGAAAGTCATTCATTCGTACCGCACTATTTCAATCAAATACCGCCGGCAGATCCTGGAAATTATTATATAACAGGCACATCTGTCTTTTGCTCCTCTCTATATGTATGTGCTTTAGCCCTGATTGCCTAATTTAATACAGAAAGAGAAAGAGATTCGTCTTGCTTATGTGCTTGCTCATTGGATTGAGTGCGCGGTAGATGCTTCTGACCGAACCGCTCTTTGCTTCACCAAAGATGCTGTTTTATTCTATGGATTATAGAAGTTAACATTCTTCAGGAAACCACGATTTCGTTAGTGTTTCGGGAAAAGGGAAATGAGGCGTTAAGAAAACGAAAACAAAGCGCCCCTCTCCACCAACATGAAACTCGTTGCCAGGATAGACCGAATGTCCGAATAATAACGTATTCGTATTGTACACTGTTTTTCTTTCCAATTCGGAATCCGCCAAGAAGGAAAAAAAATGAATGAGAAAAAAAGGACGCGAAAGCAAAAGATTAAAAAAAAAAGATTTAGATTGACTATTTATAACTTATTTAAACAAGCACGAAAATCAAAGCTTATTATATAAGTAAGAAAGAAAGAGACTCACTGCCTAAAAATCGTTTCGATATCAAAAATGACTGTAATGTAATTCTAGTGTGGATTCTAAATTGTAACCTCCCATCGCTCTATCTCCGATAGCATGCAGCAACTATAAGTAAGAAAGATAGTATAGAAGAAAGATATATAGAAAGTGTGCAGTGAGGGTGGTTGTAAATCACTAGGTAGCCAGTCTTTACTTAACTCGGCCCAAGCAATGCCCAAAGACTCCCATGCCTTTCTTGGTTGGACCAACCCAACCGGCGATTTCCGTCTTCCTGAATTGGGAGAGCAAGAACAAGTCTCTCTTTTTTTTTGGGGGGGGAGCAGAGCAGTCAAAGAATAAACCAAACAAAATGATTGTTCTAAAATGGCTATTCCTCACAATTGCTCCTTGTGATGCAGCGGAACCATGGCAATTAGGATCTCAAGACGCAGCAACACCTATGATGCAAGGAATAATAGACTTACATCACGATATCTTTTTCTTCCTCATTCTGATTTTTGTTTTCGTATCACGGATCTTGGTTCGCGC
>JBBUKS010498282.1:0-14555 GCA_038050645.1 Hedychium gardnerianum
GGCCTGGCAAGCTTAATCAAATTGCTTGGCCTTACTGAAACCCACTAGCATAGTAGCAGGCACAACCAAAGAACCCCAATCCTAACCCACTCTATTGGTCGACCCACATGCTCGGCTCAAATAAATCATCCAACCTAACCAAATCAATTGGCCCTACAAAATTGACATGCTTGACCAGCTAGATCTACATGTTCCGCTTGACTATATGAAGTAGCTAGCCTTGTCTAATTTTGTGGATTAGTCCGGCCCATTGATTCTCATGGACCAATTGGTCCAGATCAATTTATTTAGCTCTGCTCAATCTCATCTAACCTAATGGTTCGAAACCCAACTAAGATTACCGTGGATTTTCGACGGTGAAGGTTAATTTTTGGATGAATTACCATGAATATTTTTCGGATTTAATCAGTTGATGAACCAGTAGAAAGGGTAGTTCATCTCCAAAAATAGTTGGGTATGTAAAAGTCTGAATATCTCTGAATTAACTATAAAAAAAATCCATCAACTATCAATTTTATTTTTGTTAATCTAAATATTCAATTTTTTCAATCGATTAATTCTGAAAGTGATCGATACATAATTTTTTCATAAGCCATCTAGATAAATTCAAGAAATACAAATAGATCCTGACGGACTGCTCAACATCACGAGTGGTTCGAATACCGTGGACGTATAATATATGTTCTTGTCTGAGAACTACCGCAATGGGTGAACCATCGATGAGCTGAAGTCTTTGTTGACCAGTTTCCTGCATACTCCAAAGGAAACTTCAACGCCGAGAGAGGAGTCCGTCGATCCTAGAGAGGAGGAGGGTAGAGTCTATGGGTTAGAAGGACGGTCGGGGTGGTTCTGATACAATCCCTTCGAAGCCTAAGTCGGTAACCGATCAGGTGGAGCAGGAAGGAAAAAAAACAATAATGGAAGATTCACTTTATGAATTATCACATACCTCCTTTGTAGAGAAGGGGTTATTTTTATATTACTCTCTCTATTATCTCTTTCTTCTCGGTGTATTAATGATCAATGGGATGTTCATCATACGCTAGTAAGAGAAACAATTTTTCATATCTTATCGTATCTTGAGATATGATATATCTCATACCGCCTCCTATACTCTGACAATTACAGTAGGATAATGTTTCGTCGACATCCTTCCTCAGCATACTGTTGTGTATTTGGGCCACAAGATAGTTGGGTCAGGGGGTTTGGCCCACTGAGAGCTTTGTACCCGGCTGGCGAGGTTCCCCAGTTGGAGAGACAAACTCCTGGCTGGTTGGATCTCCCGGTTCATGGTGTACTCCCAGCTGGTGGGATCTCTCGGTTGATGGTGGACTCCTGGCTGTGGGATCTCCCGGTTGGTGGTGGACTCCCGACTGGTGGAATCTCCCAATTGGTGGTGAACTCCCAGCTGGTGGGATCTAGAACTTTCCTTTGATTTGTGACACGTGGCAAGGAGACCATGAACTTCCTCTGTCCACATGTGGATCCTGCAGAACTTCGCCTTCTACCCATATCACAAGTCTAGTCAAAGGAGGCAAAAATCCGACTGACTGAATTATTGCAGTCGAGCCATCGATGTTCCGGGACCTGACTTCCCGTGCTCTGGCCGAGCGATATGAATCTTAGAAATGTCATTTAATTCTCCAATTGCAGGTCATGCGTTATCCGCTTCGATCTCTGTGGAAGCCCTTGATGTCGTACGTTTCCAAGGTAATGTCCATTGATGGGATGTGACGGGCTACGGGGATCGAAGTGTCAGCAATATATGTTAATGATTGTGTGGGTGGCATCGATCATTGTTTTTGATCCAACGGCTAATAATCGGATCCCACCTTTTTGATCATTTTTGATTGAGCGGTCAATTATAAGCTGCCGAGGGTATATGAGGTTTTGCTGAAAATCCTAACACCTTTGTTCGATCTTTTTGCTACTTCTTCATGAGTTTCGTTGTCGTCTTCCAGTGTCTTGTGTCCTTTGTCGTGTATGCTTGCTCCTTTCCTTTGTCGATCCTTTTCTTGTGTTAGGTTTCCATCATGACAGCGGAAACAACGACTTCTCTTTGGTACGCCTCCCAGGAGTTTGATTTTAATGGGGGATCTAGATCAGATAAGGTCATCCTACAGCATTCCGGCTGACCATCGCATAGTCATCCCGAGCGGTCTAAATCGTCCACATCGTCCCCCTTCGGATTTTGTCACCTTCTTCAGGGGTCATCTAATCAACGAGCTTTGTTTCCCAATCCCAACCTTCTTTTTAGATGTCGCCCAATACATTCGTATTCCTCTATCTCAACTGGCCCCTAATTCCTTTTGGTTGCTATGCGAGGTAGTGATAGTTTTTTGCCTGCACCACACTCCCTTAGTCCCCCGGGTATTCCATTATTTTTTCTACCCAAAGAAAATGGAAGATGAGGTATTTTACTTTATGACCCGATCGGGGTGCAGCTTTTTGAAGAACCTGCCTTCCTCCCACAAGAGATAGAATCCCTAGTTCTTCTTCATCTGACCCCCTACGCCTATGTTTTGGCCAACCGAGTGGTGAGCGAAATTGCTTCCCGTGCCCTCAACGAAGAACTTCAAGGTGGAGCCTACTTATCTTGATTCCCTACACAGGGCTAGGGATCTCAAATACAATAGCCGAGCACTGCTCCAGGAGGGGATACTATATCGATTCGGGCTAAGCCCAGTGGCTACTCCTCTTGGGGCTCCTTTCGGTAAAATACTTCTCTCGCTTGGTTTTGTTAGTTCTAAATAAGAGTTTTCTTGTTTGTGCAGTGGAGACCATATTGAAGGCGACTCTTAACAACATGACAAAATGACTGAGGGCGAGCTGGAGGTCTAGGGTAATGAATTAACCCTTGAATTGGTCACGCCTACCTGGGCTCTCATTACACCGATTGCTGAACATGTCCCTTCGGTGTTACCTGCAGCGCTTACCGAGTCGACCCCTCAGACGAATTGGGGGCGCCTTCGGCATGGTTCTCCCGAGGTTTCCTTTGCGCCAATCGCGGAACCAGCCCAATCGGCGCCGTCTGGGGAGACAGTCGAATCATTTCTTTCGAAGGACTCGGAGATACCTTTGATTATAAAGTGAATAAGACATCATTCCCCGGAGGCCCAAACTAGACCTAATCAGGCTCCGGCATCAACTGTGGTTCCCCTGGCTCAATCAGAGGGCGCAGGGGGGTTGTGGCCAGTGTGCCACCTACTTCCCCGGGTGAGGACGATCTAATGGGATTCCCTTCGGAACTGGGTTGGGAATCTACAAGCCAATCAGGACGGCGTTCGCAGGAAACTAGGGACACATCAACTGCCACAGAAGCAAGCGGTACTGAGAGGCGGTCACTTCATCTCACTCTACACGGTACTTTGGTCGAGATATGATCTAATACCAAAGATAGGTCGGAGCGAAAAACTCTCTCGTCTTTGACCGATCTATGGTGTCGAACCTCACCGGGGTATAATTTCATCATCTATTTATTCTTATTTCTAGATTCAAAGATGTATGATATTGAACCGTGTGGTCAGAGATGATGGTACACAAAAGTCGTCTTAAGGAGTTCTTCCATCGCCATCGAGTCATGATGTCTCGACTAGAGGAATTAGAAACTCAGGAGGCCCCCCTGAGAAAATTTCCAATGTACTGGGAGATCAACCTACCATCCCGGTCCGGACGCCCACTCCTCTTACGGTAGAGTGTTTTTTGGCCGAGGCGGATCATCTTCACCAAGCTGCGGCCGACGCCGCGGAATTACGCAAATTCCGCCTTGACTTGACTACGGTGCAAGACGAAGTCCAGAAGCTTAACACTCAGCTAGCTGATTCCAATGAAAAATATAAGTTAGAGAGAAAATGCAAATGCAAGGTGTTGGCTGTCGCGCATCAATCGAAAGTGTATGCGAATAAACAGCAAGCGGAACTGAGGGCAGCCCAAGCAATGGTGGAGATGAAGGAGGCCTCCTGCAAGATCCTGCGGGAGGGGCTAGAGTAAATTCAGAGGGACCTGCGCGAGGAGAAGGAGGCCTGTAGGAGGGAGCGGGAACCACTCGACTGGAGTTAGAGGAGGCCCGCGCCAAGTCAGCGTCCCGGGAGGCCTCAAAGGAGGCGCTGCAGATGGCCTTGGAGAGCCAGCAGCATAAATTGGAGGACAAGGAGGCTGAGTTCAAAGAATACGTGGCTGGGAAAGAAGCGCGTTGGGATGAGAAGAAGAAGGGATTCCTCTGCTCCCAAGAATTCTACTCGCTGCTTGGCGACCGTGTGATGAACATGATCAAGCATAGTATGAACGACGTCGTGCAACAGCTTCGCGAGGTGGGACTTTTCTCAACAGATACTCCTTTGCCCCGAATCAGCCTTACTAAAATCACCGATGGACTCCTAGAGGAAGACACGGTCGATTTAGCTTAGGCTCCTCCTTTTGCTTGTAATGGCTATCACTTAATGAAAACCTCATTCCAAGCCTTGTCGTGATTGTTTCATATCCTACTTTGATAACGTATCAAATGGGAGAGTTTGCCAAACTGGAACGTTTAAACCTTTCGGATCTCAATTTCTTTGGATCTCGACCCCTACTATGTCCAAGTACGGGAGAATTTGGACCGGGAAATCGATTTACTCGGGGGAGAATCTGCGGTCCGAGATCGAAATTTCTTTGGATCTCGACCCCTATTATATCCAAATATGGGAAAGTTTGGACCAGGAAGTCGGTTTAGTCGGGGGAGAATCTGCGGTCTAGAATCAAAATTTCTTGGGATCTCGATTTTTACTATGTCCAAATACAGGTGAGTTTGGACCGGAGAGCCAATTTAGTTGGGAGAGAATCCGCTTGACCAGCTTGATCTACATGTTCCGCTTGACTATATGAAGTAGCTAGCCTTGTCTAATTTTGTGGATTAGCCCGGCCCATTGATTCTCATGGACCAATTGGTCCATACCAACTAATATAGCCTTGCTCAATCTCATCTAACCTAATGGTTCGAAACCAACTAGGATTATCGTTAATCTTCAACGGTGAAAGTTGGTTGTGCAGCGAATTATCACGAGTACTTTCCGGATTTAATCAATTGACAAGCAAGGGAAGGGCTACTCATCTCCAAAATTAGTTTGGTAGGCAAAAGTCTAGATATCTCTTGATTAACAAAAAAAGAAAAATCCATTAACTATAAATTCTATTTTGTTAATCCAAATATTCAATCCTTTCTGACTAATTCGGAAATTGATTGGTTAGACCTTATGAAAATTTTCCTTTGATCATCCGAATAAATTTTTTAGAAGCATAGATGGATTCAGACGGACAGCCCAGTATCACGAGTGATAAAAACACTACGAACGTATGATATACTATACGAGAAAATTTAACCATCGTTACATGAGAGTCTATCCTATGTCCTATTATATCGTACCCGAGGGTTAACTATAAAGTCATATATATTTTTTTATAATTTAAATATTTAATTTTTATGATTTAATTAATTTTAAAAGTTACTGATACGATTCTATAAAAAAAAATTCATCCATCACCCGAATAAATTAAGAAGAAAAAAAATATAAATTCGTCACATTAATAATCCTTCATGATTATCCCATATTTTCAAGAGAGGAATAAATCAGAAATTCAAATTAAAAAATAAATAAATAGAGTTCACATATCTATTAAAATTAAATCTCTAATCACTATTATCATTATCCCATATACTTATTAACTAAGTCAAGCCCTGGGGCAACCGAATAAATTAAGATCTTGCTCATTTGTTGCATATACAAAGGAAATAAATCAACCAGGCCTTTTGAATCCCCCAAATTCCTATGAACTGGAAATATTATCCATACTCTTCCTTTTGACTTGCACTAATTGCCTTGAATATATTAAATAAAGAAAATTAAAGTCAAAATTCAACTCCCAACAAGGCCCGGTACCTCTTCGAACACCAAACCCAATTCCACACGTTAAACGAATTATCATTGCAGTCAATGTGATACGCTTTAATTGGTCAAAGTCAATGCCTTTTGTTCACTTCCATCTCTAGATTACGCACAAACCGATTTCTATAAAAAGAGAGATCACTGGAACTATTGCAGAGAAGGATCGAAATCGACCACCTAGCGACTTTTCCCTTTCCCTTCGAAGATCAAAACTTTCCTTGTTAGCCGCCGTCGATGGCCTCCGACGAAGCCCCCAGCCGCGCCCTCGGCGGCACTGAGAACGGGTGGTGGCGCGCCATGTCGGGCGGCACCGGCGTCAGCGTCCTCATCTTCCTCCCCACCCGCCCCATCTCCCGCCCCCTCCTCGAGTCAGCCGTCCGCAGCCTCCAGTCCACCCACCCCATCCTCCGCTCCTTCCTCTCCGCCCCGACCGCCGGCCAACCCATTTTAACCGTGGCCTCCGCCCCCTCCGCCACCGTCCGCGTCGTCGCCGCCTCCGACGTCCTCCCCGCGGAGCCGGGGCCGGTATCCTCCTTCCACGCCCTCCTGGAGCGCGAGCTCAACCAGAACGCCTGGGCCGAGCAGGGCCCGGCCGACCCCATCCTGTACGCGACCATCTACGAGGGCGTGCCGGAGGAGGGACGTTCCGTGGTGGCGCTGAGGATGCACTCTTCGGCCTGCGACCGGGCGTCGGTGGGAGCGGTGCTGAAGGAGCTGGTCCAGCTCCTGGCCGGCGGCGAGAAGGGGAAGAAGGAGGAGCCGTTTCACGCGGCGTTGGAGGACTTGATCCCGAAGGCGGACACATACAAGCCATTCTGGGCGCGGGGGAAGGACATGATCGGCTACGGCATCAACGGCCTGAGGACGTCGATCCTACCGTTCGAAGACACGGTGACGGGACGGCGGTCGGAGGTGGCGAGGTTGGTCCTGACCCGCGACGAAACTCAGAAGCTTCTCTCGGTTAGTGTTTTTTCTTGTTTTTTTTTTCCTTTTTAATTTTTTCTTTTTTTCCTTTTAAAATAAATAATAAATATAGTCGAAAAAACGATTTAACTTCTCGGTTAACAATATTATCTGGTCCAATAACAAAACAGCGTAGTTGACCAGGCATCTTAATGTTCAAATATATATTAATATCCATTTTTAAATATATTTTGGGAACGAATTATTTTGTAACTTCCTACAACCTTGTGACACTTGAATGGTGTATACTGTTTTGATAATTAATATATAGAATATTATTATTATTATTATAAAATTTAGAAATTAAATTTCTGTTCTAATTATTATTCAAATTAGTAATAATTCAGGATTTATCTTCCTTATATTGACAAAGATATTGGGAGTGAATGTTCACCTTTTGAATGGTGTATGTTAGATTGCTTTCTACACGTGGAGTTACTTAAAGGGAATTCTAAGATATTTATTGAGATATATTGATGAAATTAATACGTTTTTTTCTTACAAATAAATTTTAATATTTGTAAAAAATGTAAAACACTGAATGTTCTTACAGAAGCCACAGTTTGGATAAATGTTGTTGTGCTTTTGGATTGCAGGAATGCGAGGAAAGAGGTGTGAAACTTTGCGGAGCAATTGGAGCTGCGGCAATGATCGCTGCGCGTTCATCAAAGCAACTCGAGAGCCACCAGTACGAGACTTACTCGCTCGTCACTCTCATTGATTGCCGCAAGAATCTCGATCCTCCTCTAAACGGACAGAACCTTGGTGAGCATTTCATAATCCACCAGAAATCTGAGTATTGTCGCAGCAGACCGAGCTAATCGAACTGAACTGAAATGGCATGGAATCTTGCAGGCAACTTCCAGTCGGCGGTCATTAACACGCACAACGTTCAGGGGGCAGAGAACTTCTGGGAGCTCGTCAAGAGGTGCCATGAGTCCTACCACACGTCGGTGACCAACAAGAAGCAGCTGAAGGACATCAACGATCTCAACTTCCTGTTCTTGAGAGCCATCGACAACCCCCAACTGACACCTTCGGCGTCCCAGAGGACTGCCCTCGTCACCGTGTTCGAGGAGTCGGCGATACACCAGTCGTCGGAGCTGCCGCAGGAGCTCGGTGTCGAAGACTACATTGGCTGTTCTTCGGTCCACGGAATAGGGCCTTCGCTCGCCGTCTTCGATACTATTAGAGATGGCAAACTGGACTGTGCCATTGTCTACCCTGCCCCTCTGCACTCGAGGAAGCAGATCGGAGACCTCATCGATCACATAAAGAGGATTCTTTTAGGAAGCCAAGAAGAGTAGGAGACGAAATATTCTTGTTGTTTTCGATTGTATTTGTTGTAATGAGATCCTAAAACTTCTCTACTGCAGTATTACCTCTGGCAATAAGGAGAATGTAAAACCCATTTATTGTGATTTCGTATCAGATTGGAGCTCAAGAAAGTGTAGCTAGTAATTGCTTACATGGAATTTCTTAGCTTAACCGAGAGACTTAATATCTGTGTACTCATTGACGAGGAAAGCGAACTGCAGCGGCTGTATGGACAATGATTACAGCCATTTGAGTGGGGACATGTCTTTGGTTTCAAGGTAAGCAATTAGAGATCGGAGCATGGAGAGCAGCTGGTGCTGGTCCTGCATGTGCCTGCACGCAAGAGCCAGGTACTGCATGGCCTCTTCAGGGCGAAGCCTGGCCATGAGAAATGGGAACAGGCGAGGAGAGTGGGTGGCTTCCATTATTGACATCAGTTGCTCCGTCCACGAGAGGGAGGACAATGGGTCATTCTCTTCCTGTTCCATTTGGAACTTTATCGTCATCTCCAACAATGGGAACAGCTTCTTCTCTTCCTCCTGAAAGTGTTCCTTGAAATGTTCCTAGCAAAATTCGAACGATCGAGGTTACTGAACTAGAAAATCAAACTCTTGACTGGCAAGAAAGCAATGATCATGCGACATTTGGATGAGAGGAAGCAATTTCGATTTTCGAAGAACTACCTCCAAGGTCTTGAATCGAGAAGACAAGTTAAGCAACGCTTCCTGATGGAATGGGGTACCAGCCTCCATCACCACCGTCGATTTGATGTCCTCCTTGATCCCGTTAATCAGGGGCAGATCCCTCGCGTGCTCCTCGTTCGCGACCTTGCACACCGCTGCCATGGACGTACGGGGATCGCGCGCTTAATCGCCATCGAGATCGGAATAGACGCTTCCTGAACTATCGACTCGTACCTTGATCGGCCGCGGCCTCGAGGGCCGGGAAGAGGAGGCGCTCCTCCATCTGCGCGTGCTCCATCACCAGTTCCACCAGCAACCCGTAGCTCCGCCCCATCCGCGCCGAATCGCCGCGCCCACGCCCGCCGGCGGCCATCTCCTCTGCCCACCGGACCAGCTCCTCAACGTGCCGCTCCAGGCTGCGATGCTGCAGCGCGGCGACGAGCGCCACCTCATCGGCCTCCGTCCCCGCCGGAGTCGGCCACCGACTTTTCCCGATCTTCGCCAGCGCGTACGCGGCCACCCCCGGGCAGGGGAACCTGGAGTCGAGCTCGCGGAGCAGCGTGTGGTCCCCGCCGACGAGGGTGTCGGGGCCGCACTGGAGGAAGGGGCGACCGAGGAGGGGGCTGTCGCGGGGGATGAACTGGTAGGGGACAGACTTGTAGAGGAGGGCGACGCGGAGGCGTGAGGAGGTAAGACAGGACTCAGATCCATAGAGGCGAACGGTGGGTGCGGCGGAGGGGGCGCCGGAGGGGTTGGGCGGCCGGGGGCTGGATTGGGGCTTTGGCTTGGGAGCGCAGTTGCCCATTTGCGATCGAATCGAGAAGAGGGGGGAAAAAAAGTAGAGTAAACAGAGAGACCGAAAAGGAGAAGGAGGTTATGAGCGTAAGGCTTTTAGTACAAATTAGTAGGGTTAGCTGTTGAAGGAGGGATTTGAGGAGGGCGGGGAAGACGCAGGAGATGGAGCCTGAAGCCGTTATCATTTTAAGCGGGAGGGTAAATTTTTATGCGGTACACGATGGCAGGTTCACGGGGTTTTTGCCTTTCCCGGCATTCGTGACCGATGGTTCGGCTGCTACGTCATAAATGTTAAAAATCTACCCATTTTATTCAAAGACTAAAAAAATGTATTCTTATCTACTATTTATGCTATTTCTTAGCAACAATTAATTTGATAAAAGGCTTGTGCTGTGTCAAAAAAAAAAAATTGGTAGGCAAAATCTCGGAGCTGGCAGATTGCTTTTAGTTAGTGTTCGATGTAGATGCAAAAACAACGTACAAAAGCTGTTAAAACTTTTAGACCACCAAACATTTAGCTCAAAGAACACCTAAATTCAATTTAGGATGCTCTTTCAACGTCAATTAGGTTTGGCAAGTTAGGTACGTGTTTAAATTGTTGTTTTGTAATTATATTTATATTATTTAATAACTTAATTATGTGCTTTTAATAGTATTAGTAGTTTATAATAGCTTTGGTTGTGTTATTACTCGAATATAATCACTTTGAAAAACAGCAGCAACCTTCCTTATAAGCAAATAAAAAAAAACAAACTAGAATGCAACAGCAAAATGTTCAAATTATCATCCAACCATTCATAACTATAATACATCTACAAAAAAATATTTCTCGAAATGAAATACAAAGAATATTGAACTTCTGAATCGCCAGCGACAAACGCATTTCAATTTATAATTTCATAAAACTGAACCGAACCGTTATCATGATGAATCACTTTTTACGGAATTGATAAGCAACTAAAATCAGTTGGAAATTCTATGCGTATAACACGAAGCTCTGGCTAGCATTCGATATGCAGCTCTGATCTAAAACTTCTCCAAAGCGATTACAACGCTCAACTAAAGAAAACAAGGTCATTCTCTTAATATTCTAGTTTAATAAACCTTGGCCGATACAAATGTCGGAAAATATCTCTTCAAGGGTACTGCTGAATAATTGAATCTCTTCTCTACTTTAGGTATTCTACCACTCCCTGAGAGATCTCTTCCAGAAAAGAAACAAACCCCACGAGACTGGAGAAACCACTTCCATTGATATCTTGCTCTTCGATGAGATACCTCTCAAATGCTGAGGCATCATCCTGCCCCCCACGTATAAATGTAAGTTTTGGTGTGATGCACCTTTCCTGCTTCAATTTGTTGATGGTTGTTCTCAGAAGACCTAGAACAAGAAACATTTCAGGCCCTTTTTGTGGCCACTAACACCACGAAATGACAGAAACTGAGCTTCCGGTATCATGCAACAAAGTGCAAAGGGGCAGCAGATAACTTACAATCATGTGGAGGAGGAAATGGAATTGAAAGATCAGCTGAGGGTGTGTAGTACACAATTAAATTAGTGAAGGCGTCCAAGAGAAAGATCGGACTTCCACTTGTGAGGAGAGCGGCACGGCTTAACGAATGCCGAGGATATGCTTGTTTGTCTGGTGTAGTGTAGGAAGCAAGCAGTGGATACACAGCAAGCTGAAGGGAAGCTGGCTCCAGTGCGCTGCAACAAACAATTGTAAGAAACATGAATGAACTAATGACAGGCACGTACACATGATACACCAAACAAGATTTTTAAAGATACTAGCATTTATCTCACAGTTTTTATAAAAAAATAAAAAAAATAAAAATCACGTAACTTGATTTTTAGACCTTCCAATAAGCGTGTTTTGAAATTTTGATGGTATTTTACCTAAACATAGCAGAGTGCAGTAGACAAACATAAATAGCACTGAACAAGACCAGATTAAAAAATAGAAAAAAATCAAAATAAGAATATTTGGAGCTTTTATGGCTGAAAATGCCTCAATGCAACACATTTTAAATTATTAAACATCAAATGATTGCCATTTAGAAAGTCATTCAATAATGTCTTTGGTTGTTATGGTTAGTTTTAGACTACAACTTCAAGAGATTTACCAAGAAAAGCAAACCATGGGCATTGAGAAGTTTGGCAATTGTCAGGTGTTTGAATGCCAATTTAACCACTATATGTGCAAAAATGCCATTTTGGGCCAATTAAAAAACTCACCTAAAAAGGCATTGCAAATATATCCGATAATCTGGGTGAATGCCTTCCTCATGTAAGCGTAGCAGAGGGTTGCTTAACAAGGCGAAGATTAGCCGAGGCATGGACTGCAACTGTGGACATTGTGAGAAAGCAACATCAACATGTGAAGTTGCATTCACAGTGCCGCTTTGTACAACTCCATGTGCATCATTGTATTGAGCAGTAAGAATGACCAGCCAATCATGGAGTAACAACCTGCCTTCTCTGACCCCTTCCTTTAAGGAAGCTAAAATTACCTGAAAGAGAGTGAATGTGGAAGAACTATGATATTACAGCATGTCATTTTCAAATATATATACAGAAATAGATATCAATTACAGGTAAACAATGAAGCTATATCTCATGTATTAAGGAAAAGAATTGACAGAAAATAGGACCAAGCTGAACTGGCTTGATAAGGAACCACCACCAAATTCAATCCAATCCTTAAAACAAGTTTGAGCAGGGCCAATTGAACCGACTTATTTTTATAAAAAATATTTGCAAAGTTTAACTCAGACTTGTTGAACCAAGAACTGAATGTTGGACACATTTATACATAAGGAACTTTAGCTTCTATTTGGATAAAAAAAACAGAGATACCAAATAGCAATCACACAATCTTGCATGAAAGTGCAGAACTTAAGTAGTGAAATCAAACTTGTGAGAAAATTTGTCATCATTATTCTCCTCCAACAATGTAAAGAGACTGGGAAAATCTAAATTGGCATGTAGAACTAAATGCTTCGACAGGAAGTTTCATAAGCAAATGTACTTGTCACAAATATTACCTTGTGAACAAGGATGGACAACGTAGCTTCTGGATCAACAGAGTCATAAAGTTCATTTATGTTTGAAGCAAAACTATATTGCAACGTCCTTATCCGTAGTCGTCTCTTGACACAAAATTTTGAGCTATATATAAACACAAATGATTAAATTACTCGAGCATAGTGATGGAGATAAGTAAGAAACAACAGGCTATGATTTCACAATATTAGAATAGAGAACATAAAACATGCTCCACAATATTAGAATGGAGAACATCAGGTGTTCTTTGTGATGGTAAAGTACCTATAAAATTTAAAGAAAAGTTCTATAAAATGACGGTTAGACCTTCTAGGTTATATGGAGCTAAATATTGGGCTAAGACTCGACAAGCAGAAGATGTGCGAGCATACGAGGATGAATAGGATAAGAAATAAGAACATTAGAGAGAAAAAAAGTCGAGATTGCACCTATTAAGAGAAAATTCTAAGAGACGCGTTTAAAATGGTACGAATATGTATTTAGACGATCAATAAATGCTTGCGATGTGAAACTATAACAAATACTCACATTGAACGAAGAAGAGTAAGACCAAAAAAAGACTTAGTTAGTAATGATAAAATAGAATAAAATTTATTTAAATATAGATTATGATATAGTAGAGGATAGAGCCCAATGGCGTAGAAGAATTCATATAGCCGACATCACCTAGTAGGATAAGGCTTGGTTGTTATTGGTGTTATTGTAATAGACATATGTATTCCAAGTTTATGAAAATTTAGTATGTATTACAAAGAGAAATTAGGGACGCTAATGGAAAATGACTTGATCATCACACTTTAAGCAATATAATGGATGTCCAACTCCTGAATTGTGTACATCTCGAGAATCTAGAGTTAATATAATAAAAGATGCATACACACATACCTACTAATAGAATTCAACTTGGACGAGCCAGTATCCTCCCGAGGAACAATGGTACTGTATTGAAATGCGAGTTGGATAACTGGAGGTTCTGTATTCCTGCAAAGCAGCACTCATAGTATTACTTTATGCTAACCACTCAAGATACTCAATTCTTACTAGAAAACTGACACAATCACAGATGTAGAACTTTTTTGCAACATAATTTTGTGAAGATTTTCATTCTAATTTTCTCAATAGCAGCACTAGAAACTATGACGCCAATTTCATGTCATGGTTATTCAAAAACACATTCAACTTGTCCTAATTCTTCTGTTCCCTTTTTCCCATTTCAACCAAAATCACCAAGTTGTCAGATAAACAATGTTTCACCAAATGCACTTCTCATATTAAGCTCTGTAAAATTTAAAGAACTAACCTCTGTAGAACTGGAAGGAAGACTATTTTTCATAGGAGAAGATGCAAGGCCGTATGAAGTAGGTAAATGCCTAAATTATTTATATTCATTGAACTATATTTAATGAGATTTCTTCTCTCCCTTTTCTTCTAGTTCCTTCAACTTCTCTAACTTGGATCTATGGTATCTTTCAATATATCCACATCAGCTAACCAATTTATCATAATTTTATCTTCAATGGCCTAAATAGTTAACTTATTTTTTCTCAACTATGAACTCTCCATATCCACCTCAACCCTTAACTCAACTCTGTTATGCAACATTTAATTTTACAGCATAATTACAAAATATCTAGATAGGATAATTGAGCCAATGATAACATGCCTTCTACAAAGAATACTTTACCTGAAGAAACCACTGGAATTTTCAAACTCGAAGTCATATGCATATGTGGCAAAAGAATCACAGCAGATGATATGTTGAACATTTTCATATTGTGGATCTGGAAAAAAATGTCCATACTGCAAGAA
>JBBUKS010498292.1:0-14554 GCA_038050645.1 Hedychium gardnerianum
ATGTTAATTTTATACTTATTATAGATAATATATCTAATAATTACTATATATAAATAAAAAATACCGAAACCGTATCGACACGACACAATACGATACCGAAACCATATCGTTCCGGTCTGGGACCGAAACTTCGGCACGGGTCGAGATTTTAAACTTTGGGCCAAACCTCCCATATAAATGCCCTTATATGCGAAGTGCAGAGATGGAGTTCCAATAACAATAGAGTAAAGAGAATATATACAAGCATGAGCTCGAGCTTTTTGAACCACACAAATGATGGTAAGTGTTTTTGTCTATCAGGCAATCATATATCTAATAACATTGCATACAACTTATCCATCTTCATTCATCAGGAAGAGGCTAGCCTAAATCATTGCCTATTTGGTTCTATGCATTAGCTAATGTATTATGAAAAATATCATATGGTGCTTTATATATATCCCAAGAGAACACGAAATTTTGAATATGTTGACAGGATTACTTTGGTGGGTAAAACAACTTAAGAATTTAGTATCAAAATGTAGTGAGCATAAGGTCTAATATTTTGAATTATAACTTTCTCCTATCATAATTCCCATAATCCCTTAATTTTAGCTTAAACTAGGAAGATAAATTCTAATATAGGAGCACATGATATCTCAGCTCTATTATCCTTTAATTGAGACCATTAATAGTTTGGGGATACCATTTATAGTCCATTTTAAAAATTAGGAAATCATGCTTACAGAAACCTCACACAAGTAACTCAATCATTTAGTGTTAAAAAGAGGTCAACCAAATTTATTGTTCCACTTGACGTCCTTTCTCTATTCTCCATTTGTTTCAACCTTTAAAAGTTTTAAAAATCGATTAACTATAAAAAAAACCAATATGGCAAGGCAAGTCTCAAGGATCACACCTTTAAAAATTAAAGAAATAGGAGAAAGAACTAAGTTTGTTACCTAGGTTTAGAAAAGCAGTCTCCCAAATAACTTATGTGGCACCTCAATTCTAACCCCAACAATGGGCAGCCAACCAGAGGTATCTCTCTTAACTCTTGTGGGGAAGTATTTGCTTTAGGCCTCCTTTCCTACAAAGGAAGGAAACAACTAGAGAAAGAAAAAAAGGCAAAGAAAAGAAATTATAAGATAAATATTCTCTTTTTCAATTAATTCCTTTAACGGAAGGAAAGAGCGAACGACAACAACAACCAAGCCTTATCCCAATAGGTGGGGTCGGCTATATCGATCCTTCTACGCCATTGGTTATGATCATCTATATTTAAATAAATTTTATCTTGTTTTATCGTCGCTAATCAAGTCTTATTTGGTCTTCCTGATCCTTGTTTAATGTGTATATTTGTCATAATTTCACAGTCTATTTGGAGCATTTATTGGCAATCTAAGTACATATTCCTACCATCTTATCTCTTGGAGTTTTTCCTCAATAGGTGTAATTCTGACTTTTTCTAATATTCTCATTTTTTTTTATCCTGTCCATCCTCATATGTCTGCACATCCACCTTAACATCCTTATTTTTGCGACTCTCATCTTCTACTCTTGAGTTATAGCCCAACATTCAACTCCATATAACATAGTAGGTGTAACTATCATTTTGTAGAACTTCCTTTTAAGTTTTAGAGGTACTTTACGATCACAAAAATATATGATGCTCTCTTCCATTTCAACCATCTTGTTTGTATTTAAGACATCTCTCAACATCTCAATCCTTTTACAAAAAAGATTCTAAATACTTAAAGCCCTCGGTTACAGACAACTCATCTAGAAGGAAAGAGGGAAGATTTTTTTAAAAAAAAAATTATGTCCAAGTCTAAGATAAAAAAGTGAAAAACATAAATTTAAAAAAAAAAATAAGCTCAAATTTAAGCTCCATTTTATGTGAAAGTGAATTGAAGCAATATAGAGGAAAACTGAGAAAATGGCCACTTTGATGCTTGTGTATAGGATTCTTCTGATTAAACCAGGTAAATGACAAGGTATCCTTCTTGACAATTTCCTAAATCGTGAAAACAATTCTAAATCCACGTTTTGTCCCTAGAAACTAACTTCAGATGGGAAGGGCTGGCTGTTTAACTATGAATGAAATAAAGACAACTATGTTAGAACCTGCATTGGAATAACTAAACTTAATCCTTTTGGATTTAAGAAGACTTCAAAAATCTACCAATTGATCATATGCTGATATGTTTTCACTTATATTATCTGTATTTCAATGTGTCATATCTCATTGGTTTTTATTTATCAACTTTAACTTGAAATTTAATATCTAAGTTCAATTAAATCCACAAAAAATATATTCAAGATTCTTGCTTCCTGCCAATATATACATTATATTGAGACAATTTTCTCAAGAAAAACAGTAATCAATGTATTATGGTGCTGAAAATAAGATTCTTTGTCAATCTTTTCCAGAGAAATAAAAATTCATATTGAATATTACCAGGCCTTTCTTTAATCGTATATTTCTTTTCCTTTTCAGGGAAGATTGCTGTAATTGGTGGGTGCCGGGAGTACACTGGTGCACCATATTTTGCTGCTATTTCAGCTCTTAAGATTGTTAGTATCACTATTCTTATAATTTTCTACCTATGTTCATTGTGTGAAATTTCTTATGGCTCAGTTCGGATTTGGCAATCAACTCAACAATAATTGGTTATCATATATTATTTAGGGGGCAGATTTATCACATATTTTCTGTACAAAAGATGCAGCAACAGTGATAAAAAGCTATAGCCCTGAGTTGATTGTACACCCAGTTTTAGAAGAATCTTACAGTGTAAGGTAATCCTTTATTTAACAAAGCCACTTTCGCACCACCCTCATTGTTTGTGTTTGATCATATTGACATTGTTCTTAGGGATGATGAAAAAGCATCTGTTTCTGCTAAGGTTCTTTCTGAAGTTGGGAAGTGGATGGAAAGGTTTGACTGCATTGTTGTTGGTCCAGGCTTAGGAAGAGATCCATTTTTAATGGTATACTAATAACTTGAGAACTACAACATCAGCTATTGGGTATAATGTTGTTTATTTTTTTTTGCTAAAAATATTCCTTTTTGTTGGATAATTTTTTTCTAACTTTGATGTTTGGACTCTTCATGCACACAACACTCCAACTACAACATTGACACCTTCATTGATCAAGTCCAAAAAAAATTATGAACATTCATTTTTAAATGCCTAGATCCATTCCTTGTAAGATATACCTGAGATTGAAGAACACTCCTTTCTGGATAGTTCACTTTTGGTTCTTCATCATTTTCTTACCTCTTAATTACAATAAAAGATATAATTGATGTGTTTACGTAAGACACCTCTGATTTAATTTAAGTTGTCTATTTCATTAAGTTTAACACTTTTAAATTTGCATATGGTCGTTTTATGCATGTGCATATTTTGTCATAGACAAGTAACAGACAATTAGACCTTGTGATCTTCTTTTGCTCAAATGTAGCTTGTTCAATTTTGACAAGGATTGCGTGAAAGACATTGTGAAGCATGCAAGGCAAGCAAGCATTCCAATAGTCATTGATGGGGTGAATACTTCCAAATGATAACATATGCACCTTATCAACTGTTTCCTTGTAACATGAGTTGATTTATAGGGATACCATTGTATACTTTGCAGGATGGCCTCTTTCTCATCACTAACAGCCTTGATCTTGTTAGTGGAAACTCGTTAGCTGTCCTAACACCAAATATCAATGAGTACAAGCGGCTTGTTGAGAAAGCTTTGGGCTGTGAAGTAAATGAAAAAGATGGAAGTTACCAACTACAGTTGCTTTCCACAAAGTAATTGGGCTTTAGATTTTCTCCCTTCTTAGTTTATTGAGGCTTTGTTAACAAGCATTGTTTTTCATCCAGGATTGGTGGGGTAACCATTCTGCGTAAAGGAAAATCTGATTTTATTAGTGATGGTGAAGCAGGTCGTAGCTCAACTCTTTTATCTTTAAATAATCTTCAATTAAGCAACTTAAACTTACTATGGTTGGTTGTTTCTGATGATTTGTTTCTTACAGTCCATTGTGTGAGCACCTTTGGCTCACTTCGGCGATGCGGTGGTCAAGGTGACATACTTTCTGGCAGGTTTGTGTTGATACAGTTGGTTGGTAAATCTATATGCTTGATAATGTTTTGGTAATCAAGTTGTCCTGTTTGCATTTAGTTAAACAATTTTAGGCTACAAAATTCCCTTGATTTGATTTTTTTAAAAAATTTCTTCTCAAGATAAAGCTAAATGTATTCTTCAAACCACGTCTTGTTAAAGAGTCGTGAAATTGCAACCTAGTTGTTTGTTTGCAAAGCATCAACAGTAATCTAGTTTAGACTCAGGCTTCTTGTCTTAGAAAGCATACTACATTATAGTTTCAGTCTCGATATTGGTGGAAGTTCTCCTAAGAAGGATATCAAAGCCACATATTTTTACGCATTGCCTCCATAAAACAGTTGCATCAACAAATCTTCTATTACAAATCAATTTTGAATTATTTCCATGATAACAGTGTTGCTGTGTTTTCGTCATGGGCACGCCATCATCTATTGATAAATGGGACCATTGGAAAGAGGTTTGTCACTCTGGTGGTCTGTTGATGACTATCATAATTATTATTCTGGTGAACTTTGCTTCTAATCCTTGTTGGTCCAGGCCACTATTTTAACTCTGACTTAATTTTCTAGTTTGTCAAATCCAATGGTCCTCGGATGCATAGCGGGTTCGGCACTTCTTAGAAGAGCTGCTGCATTTGCATTCCAGAATAAGAAACGAGCAACGCTTACGACAGACATTATTGAGTACCTGGGTAAAAGGTCAGTATGCCCTATAGAGTTGTTTCTCTCACTCACTGGAAATGACTTGAAATTTCAGCTTTTCTTCCATTTTGCAGTTTGGAAGAAATTTGCCCTGCTGATTAGGGCTGCATCCATTGTTTCGCAATGTTTCCAATGAAATAGTTACTCTACACTTGTGGTTGTCAATCATCTCCGACAAACCGACATAAAAACGAGTAAATAAACAGATGACTTGTATGCGCTGATAGCAAGAATGTTGTGCCACTGGCTGGAAATGTCACTATGGGAGAACACATAAGTTGGATGATCATCGTAAAAAAGGCTTCCCAATCTCACTCTGATCTACCCACAACTGTAGTGTTCCAGTCGATAAAAACAATGGTAGATCAGAAACTTTCATACAAACAAACACAGTAGATCACTTGAACTTCTCTAAACGGTTGATCTCTACTCCATGTACTTGGAATCAACGATTACATTGGTCGCCATAGGACCAGCTTGACTCCTTGTACCCAGCCAAAAGCTCGGTCAACCCCTCTGGAGGCCTCTCTCCCAAGCCTTCTAGTAGTTAAGTTGGTTGGTTCATCCTTGAGAGCCGAGAGATCATTTCTTCTTGCTCGACGAGCCACCTCTTAGGGAATTATGCTGGGTTCTTGTCTGCTTGACTTTCTTTCAACTGAGCATTCTCTACCTTGGGAATCTCTGTGCTTTTTATTCTAAGGCAGAGAATGGGCTTGGTGCTATTTCCAAGGAAGCTCAGGCCATGTCCAAGTCTTGGTTTAAAACCTGAATTTTATTATTTCGTGCATAGATCTCTCTTTTATTTTGCTCTCGATCCTTTTTGTAGTGGAGGTGTTTAGTTCATCCTAACAGTAGGGATCATTTCTTCCCTCTCGATGAACTACCTCCGTATCATGTCAAGCTTAACCTTATTTGTCCTACTCTCTTCCATCAATCGGTGGGTATCTATAGACCACACGACATCTCATGTAAGACTTGAAACTTTATCCTTGCCACATTCAAAAGTAGATTGAGATGGGGAAGCATTGCTTGGTTTAAACCTCAAAGTATAAGGCATCATATGACTTCATATCGATGGTATAGCGCACCCGTTTGCTGCCGCTGCAAGTTACAAGGCACAGCCGCATGCTATGAAAAAGGCACTCACTGTCTACGCTGCTTGTCATTATGCCTGAACCGTTTGCTACGATGCTCGTAGCAGCAATTGCAACTCACACATTTGTTGCATCATGTACAAATGTTGTTGGAGATGCAGTTCAAGTGGCTGCCATGGACGTGGTACATGCCGCCACAGGGGGTGCATTTAACATGGCCATAATTAGATTGGATTACGGTTTGAAATGATCGGTTTGACGGTTTTGGATGATTAAGGTTCAGAATCATAGGTTATGGTTCGATTTATGATTCGCGATAGTTCAAAATTATTATTTTTTTTTAAAAAAAAATAAATTTATAAAAATAAGAAAGATTTATACTTATTTAATTGCATCCACTTAGATAGTTTCCTTATTTTTTTACTCTTATTATCTTTAGCAAAGTAAGTTATGCTTATTTTTTTTACTCACTTCTCAATCCTTGTTGCCTTGGGAATTAAATAATTTCAACCGTCTACAAAATAAAAAAAACTTCTCAACGGTTAGAACTGACTATTCCAACGGTTTATGAATTAACAGAAGGTCTTCTGCTACCATCGATGTAATTAAGCCTGCTAACACAATCCCTACACCAATTTTCATGCTTACAGTAGGCTTATTTAAGGCATCTCTAATATATTATTTAAGGCATCTCTAATATAAAAATTTTGGAGAGGTTTATAAAATTAAAAAGTTGAAAAAAAAATTCGAATAATTGTGGTCACCAGATTTAAGGTTTTTAGTTTAAGTAAAAGTGAAAATTCAAACTCGTTTTTTTCTCTTGAAATTAACAACATCAGTGGGGCTAGAAATTAATTATCAATGAAGTTTGAGATTTATAGAGAGATTTTTTTAATTGTGGAGAGAGTAATAAATTTTTATATTTTTAATGTGATATATTAAAAAATTTATAAAAAAAAAATCATTTAAAACTCTAACAATTAGAGATGTCCTAAACTAGAAATAGACATTACTTTGCTCATATCCTTTCCATTTCAAGTTGGACGATCTTAGGGTATCTCTAATGCAAAATTTGTGAAGAGGTTTGTGAAATTAAAAAGTGGAACAAAATAGCTTGAATCATTATGTGCATGAAGTTTGAGGTTTTTAATTTAAGAGCAATAGTGAAAACTTAAACATATTTTTCTCTCTTAAAATTAACAATGTGGATGGAGTTAGAAATTAATTAACAATGAGGTTTGAGGTTTATAAGGAAATTTTTTTGATCATGGATAGGGTAGTAGGTTTTTATGATTTTGATGTGACATATTGAAAATTATAAAAAAACTCGTTTAAAATTTTAACTATCGTAGATGCCTCCAATGCAAGTTTATGAGAGGTTTGTAAAATAAAAAAAGTTGAATAAAAAACTTGAATCATCATATAGATGAGGTTTGAGATTTAAGAGCAATAGTGACAACTCAAACTTACTTTTTTTGTCTCGAAATTAATTGATATAATATGTATGGAGTCATACAACTGCATCCTATGAATTGGATTACAAAAAAAATTATTTATAGCTCTAATCATTGAAAATATTTCAATAAATTTTTATATTATTGACGTGGCATATTGAGATTATAAAAAAAGCTCATTTAGAGAGCTCTTTCTATCAATACCATCATTCCATGTTGTCGTCATCTCTTCTTCATCCAAGCCGCCGGGATTTAGCATGCAATGGTAAATAAAAGAATGAGTTTTAAAAAACAAGGGTTTGATTCTCATGTAATATGAATAAATATTTGCGATGTTCAAATTATTCGTGATACTAAGTCATCCCTTATGACTCATCTATGTTTTTTGGATTTATCTGATAGGTGTAAAATTTTCATGGGACCGAGCCGACCATCTCCAGGCGAATGAAGAATAAAAATACTTGTCCCTGCAGAGCGGGGAGATAGTGATTGCATGGGGCGTTGTCATCAAAAGGTCTGATGGTCAATTCCTGATAGCGCAATTGTCCTTCCCTATGCAATAGTTATTGTTCATCGACCAAAAGTCATTTGTAATTTACCTCTCTATAAATAATTATGGAACTAGTTGTATGGGATGTCTAGAGTCAACGTATGACCTTTTTACTATCAAGAATAAAAATACCTATAGATATGAGAACTCTGACTATTAGGATGAGCATTCACGTATACTTTTTTAATTTATCTTGATTATTGATGATTTTTTTTATAAAATTAAATCAATCATCTCAAAATTAATAAAATAAAAACTTAAATATTTAATGTCAACTAAAAAATAAAAATACTTTATACCTTAGCTTTTTTATTTCTTCCTCATCTAAGCGTTCAAAAGAGGAGAAAACAAGCACTTCTATAAATCAAGCTTTCCACTCTTCTCTTTCTTTTCCCTTCTTCTCGTAGTTGATACTTTCTATTATGCTCTGTTTCACTCTCCTTGTAATGTTTTTATTTTTCAATTGTAAAAAAAAAAAATCGGTTGAACCACCCATCGATTCACGGTTCTTTTTTACGCATAACTAAGGAATAATAATTTCCTCCAAATTTAATAAAAAATTTAATACTTGACTTGAATGAAATAAGATGTAAAAAGATTTTTAAATCTAATTAAATAATTAGATAATTAAATATAAATATTCGAATAATTAGATACGAAGATGAATCTAGTAAAATTTTATTCATATCTGATTTGAATATTTGATTAAATAATAGATTTTTCCCCTCGAAACCTACTAATTAGTTTTATTGGTGTTTTTTTTATTGAATATGATTTATTTTATTTAGATATGATATTAATTTTAATATATTTTTATTAAATGATAATAGTTAAATGAAATAAAGAGAATTATTAGTGTAGAGACTATATGATACTTTGATAGAATATGAATACAAGATAGATATCTGATTTTTAATAAATATGAATATGAGGATGAAAATTAAAAATTCGATAAGGATTGAGATAGAGACGAGGATGAAAATGAAAATGAAAATGAATATAATAAATAAGAATGAAATAAAAAAATATAAAATCTGATCTAAATCTGATTTATTATCATCCTTATTAAATTATAACTAGTCTGGTCCCAATCGAGCCGGTTCGTTCCAGCCCATTTAACCGGGTTAATGGGCAATGTGGTTGCCAAGCTAATGATTTGCACGGTCGCTACATACATGATTCCCGTGGCCACTACAAATCTATCTTTGTGGCTATGATGACTCAAATTGCACGACCACCACATCGACGTAATTAAGTGACCATTATGACACGTGCAATCAGGGACATAGATAAGTGTTAGTGCACTCATACTTTAAGTGATCGAGTTTGCTCATGACAAAAGTTTAAGTTTATATTGTTGTACTCATGTTGTTGTATGTCAAGTAGATGTAGATTTTTTTGATACTTACATTGCAGGTGCAACGAGGAAAGTCCAAAATGAGGTAGATCGAACATTAGATAGGTATGGAAAGTTCAGACATTGAAAGATATATATATATATATATATATAAAATTCCAATGGGTATTAATAGATTAGTGAAGTCTAAATATATCAAGGTTGATTTAATATTTGATAAATACAAAAATCTAACAAACGTTGGCAAAAGTTTAACTGAATTGAGGTTGATTGATTGAACATTTAGAAAAGGAAGTCTTATAAATGCTGATAATAAAGAAAAGTTAAATAGGGACAGGATACTAAAAAGATGAGGAAAATCACGAAGCAAGACTTTTTGACAAATACAAAGTTTTAATAGATCGAGGTCAACTGAATACATGATAGATGAGGAAGATATGAAAGTGAGGCCTACATACTTGGCAGATGAAAAATAAACCTAAAAGTGATGCCCCTTAGTAGATATGAAATCTTATTAAATTGAGGTCGATCAAATACCTTTCAAACATCTTTACATATGAATTATGAGAGAAAGTGACCTATATTTTAGGCGTGGATAATTCTCTTTCTTCATAAAACACCTTACTGAGAAATGTGTCAATGAGTCAATCAATTGATTATTACATTCAGTTAATTGACATGGCTAGTCAACTAAGAAGTTGAAGGTTTTGTTTGGGATTAAGTTGTAGGTGGTCGACTAGAGTTTCAATTCTTGCAAACAGAAGGTTTTTATTCTAGGAATAATTAGTTGGACCATGGATCAATCAAGTGATGGTTGGTTAGCTGACTGAATTAATGTTATATTAAAAATATTTATACAATTAAAAGGATCTCATCCAACAGAGTCGATTGATTCGATGTTGAATTGATTGATGAAGAACAAGTAGTCAACCACATCAAGTCAGGCCAAGACTTAAGCCTACGAGCTTATCAAATAGAATTGATTGACACGGGGAACAATCGACTTGAACAAGGTGGAGTCACTAAAGCAGCTGGCGAAGATCAACATTGAACAAATCAAGTTCTAGTCGATTAATGATGATAAATTAATTGACTGACTTTAATGCAATGTAGTTAGTGAATTTTATCCTTGACTTCTTGGAGGGCTATATAAAGGGGCCCAAAGGGAGCTCAAAATAAAACAAACACAAATCAATCCCACAACAATTCCACATCATTTTCTTGACTCTCTTGTGCTTCTAATTGTCTTATTATTGGTTTTATATTTCTTAAGCTCAAGGTTTGTACGTTCAAGCTTCATGATTTACAAGTCTTTTATTGCATTCGGTTCCTATATGTAATAAAAGTTTTGTAATTTATCTCTTTCGTGTTGGTCCTGGGACGAATTAGCGGGGGCACGAGGGACGAGCGTTTCGCTTTTTGCCACCGTGAACATATTTTTACTATACTATTCACCCTCCCTATCATATTCGATTTGAGAGTCTTTGTGCCACTATGACATGCATGTAGGATGACCACATAAGCAATTTACCTAAAGATAATGTAAATAGTCCCTAGCTAACTATAGTTAAGCCCAACCATATAAGAGGAACCATTGCCCCAATAATCTTTTCTTCCCTTTTTAACATTTAACAATCTATTAAAGTTAGGGAACGATGATAATGTTATAACCTAAGTATGCATCAAGGCAATTAGAAACTCAAAGTTGTCTCAATCCGACATACAGTGGAACCTTGTATGAATTGGTTGAGCTACCTACGAGGCGATCACTTCATTCTTTTTTTTTTTAATTTTAGGAAGATTTATTAACTTAAATCACAACACTGTTTCTCTCTCTCCCCCTTCCCCTCTCCTTTTCCATACATCAAAATAGTTCTAAACATGTAATAAATTAAAAACGAACATGTATGATCACAAAGACAGGGTGATAAACAAGTAAGCATGAAGCCATCACTCAGGCATTCCATTCATACATCAAACATTTTTCATGTATTCCCATTCATAATAAATAAGTGATGCAATCGACCTCAATCAAGATTAACTAATCTCCATTGACCAAGTTTGGTTGACCAAGCTTCGTTGATTAAGTTCGAGCTGACTCAAGTTAAGTTTCGATATTTAATCAATATGTTAGTTGGTTAAGTGAGAAGTCTAAGTAGGTCGCGATTGACCGGATACTTAGTGGTCGGAAGTTCAACAGGGAGTTAGCAAAGCGAGAAGTCCAAGTGGGTCACGGTTGAAACATTTGATTGTCGAAAGTCTAACTTAGAGTTGGCAAGGCAAGAAGTCTAAATGGATCATGATTGACCAGATACTTGGGAGTTGGAAGTCTAACAAGGAGTTGACATGAGGCGAGAAGTCTAAGTGAGTTACAGTTGACTGGACACTTAGTGGTCAAAAGTCCAACAGGGAGTTGGCAAGGCGAGAAGTCTAATGGGTAACGATTGATCGGACACTTAGTAGTTGAAAGTCCAACATGGAATTGGCGAGAGCGAAGTCCAAATGGATCATGGAGGACATGACATTTGGTAATGAAGGAAATCCTAATAGGTCATGATTAACTAGATGTTAGGCATGAGACGAAAAGTCCAAACATCTCATGGAAGATCAGATGTTTGGCAATGATGAAGTCCTAACAGGTCTAGGTCGATTGAATATTGAGTAACGAAAAGTCTCAATAGATTAAGGTTGATTAGATGTTGAGTTAAGGAAGTTCTAATAGGTTGAGATCACTCAGATACAAAGCAAGATGAGAGGTAAGGTTGAAACAGAAGTATCAGTCGATTGATAGAGTTTACCAATCGACCGATGGACTCTAACTCCAAAATTAAGATTTGAGGGGTGTTTTAGGGTTTGCTGCAATATTTTAAGATTTGCTGCGGTAACAAGGGATTGTTATAGTATTTTAGGGGGTTGCTATGATAACAGGGTTTAGGGTTTTCTCTTGTATTTGTTGGTGCAATCGACCTTTGGTTAGGGTTGACCAAGTTCGAGTTGACTCGAGTTGCGGTTTTGATATTTGATCAATATATTAGTTAGTTGAAATATCAAGTAGGTCAAGATTGACAGGATATTTGACGATATCAAAAGTTCAACGAAAAGTTGGCAAGAGGAAAGGCCTAGTGGGACTAGACAGTGGAAGACATAATTGGGAACTAGGCAATGAAAGTCCTAGCGGGGCTAGGCGGTGGAAGACCTAGTTTAAAACTAGACAATTGAAATCCTAGCGGTGCTAGGCGGTGGAAAACTTAGTTGAAAACTAGACAATTGAAGTCCTAGCGGGCCTAGGCAATGGAATACCTAGTTGAGAACTAGACAATTAAAGTCTTAGCGGGGCTAGATGGTAGAAAACCTAGTTGGGAACTAGACAAATATAGTTGAAAACTAGGTAAAGTTCAAATGGGTCGCGGAGGACTAGACACTTGACATAAGTGAAGAAGTCCCGACAGATCAAAGTTGGCTGGATGATAGGCAACGGGAAGTCTCGGCAAGTCAAGATTGACCAAATGTTGAGCAAAGAAAGTCCTGGTAGGTTGAGGTCAATAGGATACCAGGCAATATGAGAATTCAACTTGGTAAGATTGAAATAGGAGTATTAGTCGATTGATAGGGTGTATCAATTGACCGATGGACTCTAAAGCCCAAAATTGAGTTTTGAAGTATTTTTAGGGTTTGCTATAGTAACTAGGGTTACTATAATAACATGATTTACTCCAAACCTAGAACTCCAAAAATTAAGATTTGCTATAGTAATTAGGGTTTGCTACAGTAATCAGATTTATGATTGCTATAGTGTTTTTGCTACAATGCCAATCGATTAGTGAGTTTCATCAATCGATTGATGACACTGTAGCAGCGAACAGAATGCTTCCGAATCGATTGGTTTGATCGACTAGAAGCAACCAATTAATTGGTGAGACTCACCAATCGATTGATAAGGTAAAAAAGAGTAGTTCTACAGGTTTAAATTGTCGGATTTGATGGTAATCAATTGGTGAAGTCTACCAATCGATTGGTAGGCAAAAATCAACCCGAACAGTAGCTTATAAAAGAGGGTTTCAAGGCAAATTGGAGGTGTCGGTTCTTGAGGGTTTGGAGACAAAGTGTTGTTGCATTTACTACCATGAAGAGGCTATTCAAAATGACAAAGAAGCAAAAAAAGCAAAGATCTCATATGTAAAGTTGTTTTACTCTCATTTACTTGTGTATTTGTGTTTCTTGTTGTATTCTTATGCTCAAGCTTGTAAGAGGTTTCTCCGCCTCCGGAAGGATTCTAAGGAGGAAGTTCTTAGTGGAAGTTGTGAGCGAGGAGTGGACCTTTGGATTAGTCATCTCAAGGAGATAGATACCAAGTAAAATTAAAATTTAGTGCATGTGGAGTCGAGTTTGAAGCAAGGTTTCCGCTATGCATTCAACAACGAGCACGACAAGATCGAGAGAAGCCATCGAAGCTATTCACCCTCCTCTAACTCACACAGATCCTAACAAGTGGTATCAGAGTGGAGTCGCTCTTCACTGAACTAATCGCCAGAAGAAGCATGAGCTAGAGGAAGAAGAAGAAGTTAAAATTTTGATCCCTCTAATATCAACGAGCTCAACTTCACAATGGATCCCCGAAATGATTTTGGATATGATACTCGAGTACCTCCACCATTTGGATTAGGAGGTTTCGATCATTGGAAATCAAGAATGAAAATTTTCTTTATGATAGACATAGAGCAATGGTTTGCTCTAACGGAAGGATTTGAATCTCCTAAAGACAAAGAAAAAAATTCTTCGAAAGAGCAAATGGACCGGGGAGCAAATCAAGAGATCCGAGCCTCATGATAAGGTAATCAAGATTTTAGTTAATATTTTTCCCAATGAGATTTTGTACAAGATAGGTATATACCAAGATGTCAAGGAGCTATGAAGCATGTTGACCAAGCTCCATGGAGATCCAACATCAATGCAAAGTAAAGACAAATTCAAAGAGGGAGACTCTTTGGATCAAGAACATGAGAATTTGGAGTTTGAGAGATGCTCAACATTCGAGGAGGATATTGAAGAGGCATCCACCTCAAGTATTGAGGGGGAGCGTAGACCATCAACATCCGAAGAAAATGAAGAAGAATGTGTCACCTCTACGAGTGAAGATAGATCAACTCACGAAGGTATGACAATTTCGATTGTTAAAAATAAAAATCATATCATTTTCTTCGAGTGTAGGGAAAAAGGACACTATAAGAGCAAGTATCCAAAATTAGTCAAGAAGAAGGTTAAAATGACACCCAATGTGAATGAGAAATCAAAAA